>OV651831.1:2209444-2463377 GCA_927349885.1 Psylliodes chrysocephalus
TAGAATTAGATAGTTAAAATTTTTTTAAAATATATAGTGGTTTTCTATCGAATAGCCAAAAAATAACGAACATTTTAAACAAAAAGTTTGATATCTTTTACGAAACATTGATAGTTGGCTTTATAATATTCTGCAAACAATAAAAGACTTCCTTATTCCTTTAATAAAACAATAAACTGGATTAGTATCGTAATACGTCAAAATGTCCTTAACTTGATGCAATATTAACGACGTTAACACAAAAAATATTATTAAAAAACTTATGTAATATCCGAAGAAAACCGTACCAACGCTGAATGATACAAGGTTCATCCGGCACAAATCGCAACTGGTACACTAAATTTCCGTTGAAAACTGTTTTAACTACAAATAGTACAAAAACACCTAAAATGTCAATTATATTTTCTAAAATGTTCCTAGGAAAACCGTAATAATTTAAAATGGTACACTTTTCCGCGGAAATAAGTCCAAAAATAGGTATGTATTACGAAGAAAAGAGATATAACTACAAATGTTACACTTTTCCGGGGAAAAAGTAAACTTATATTTATTAGCCTTTTAACCGAAAACGTAATAACTACAAATGTTACACTTATCTACGAGAGCGACACGAATTAACCTGTAACAATCCATTAATAGTTCTGTTTTCTGCGGAACCCAACACCAAACGTGTTCCGACGAAAAGAGCTCTCCACGCCCTCTATCCAAAAATATTGGAATTATCTTTGTTACAGTTTTCTTCGGAGATAGATTATTGTTTTTACTACTCATTCGTAAAATAAACTGATTTTTAGAATTTTTTGAGTTATTACACTTTTCATCGGGATGTGTGTATGAGGAAAACGTGGAAAACGTTACTACGAATAATTATATGAGTTTGTGGTTAACGAATATACATTCATAAGTACCTTGCTTCATGCTTTCCTGCTCGCTCTGCCACTTATTAGATTGTTCCGATTATCACTATTAATGTTTAATTGTGTTAAATTGGATTAAATTGGGCTAAATTGTGGCTTATAATACTAAACACACTTTTATTTTGTTAGTGTTGACAAAAAAACGTCATGTTTTAAATATTTATTAGGTATATTTTAAATGTACCTAATTAATTTTTGAATTTCAGTCTTTAATTTTTCAGACCCATAAATTAAACAAATATCCAATCTGCCAAATATTTAAACTTTCCTGTGGAAAAATGTTTTTATAACATAATTATATATGTTATTAACAGGGCACGTAGGTAATTTTATATTGAAAATTTGACACGAACAATTTTCTACCAATTAAAGGCTCTTATTTTGACATATTGCCATGACAACCGCATCGATTTCAGGAATTTTTTTTTTCTAGGATACCCTGGAAGTGATTATTGAAAATTTTTTGACGTTAGTACGCTGGTCCCCAATTTTCCAATTTTAGAATTAGTTGGTGAAAAATAATCTACATAATCTACAACAAGAGTATAGGTATAATAAAGTGTAAATATTGTTATTAAATATGGATATAATAAAGTTTTTAATTCATTTAAACTCAAAACGTAACTACTAACCGACAATATACAAAAAGGCATAGATATTATGCAAATTACTTTATAAAATACAAAACGCTACGGTCCTTATATTCATTTACCAGGATATATTAACCGATTTGGTTTGTTTTATTTCCCTACAATGTCTCATTTAACATGACCTCATATTAGATTAACAGCAATTGTACGAGTTTTATCAACATTTATTAATGCATTAAGACCGTCAATATGGTTATGATAATGTGTTGCCTAAAGGTAAATGTGACTGGACAAGTTATTTATGTACCTAGATTCTTCTTGCATACTCTGTTATTTTTGTTTACCACTTTGCTTACTGGTTTTATATAAATATTTTTTTTTCTTGAGCACTTTCCATTCAGCCAATTACAATATACAGGGTGGGCCACCGGTAACGCGTTGGTCTGTAGATTCAAAACTAATAATTTTTTATTAAATATGCTTTTATAAGCAAGATGTATAACCTAAAAGTCAACAATTTAAAACTAATTACAATTATACAGGGTTTTCCAAGAAAGTGATACATCTCAAAGTTAGGTTTTTTTTTTAAATGGGACACCCACTTTATTTTATATTTGAATTGTCTTCGCTTTTCTCATTATAAAAATACCAAATACTATGGGATTACATAGGGTATATCATGCGATTTGAAAAATCGTTTAAAAAAATATATTTTTATTTAAACAACAAGTACAATATTTTTTTGACTTTATTAATTGCAAGCTAACATCAGACTGAAAGTAAAATAAAAAAAGGTTATACACTTTTTCAGAGATAACAAGTAACTTGAACTGCCGGCTGGTGGAATTCTCGGAACTTCTCGACAGGTCAGCGGTTTCTATTATGTAATTCCTCACTTTCCAGAGGGATCCATACAGGGTGTGGATCGATATGGAAAGATACTTGTTGGGTAGTAGATGTAGTGATTTTTTTATTTCCAGACTTTGATTGCCTAAACTTGAAAAATAGGATGATAAGACAACAGCACCCAATGCACACAGTGGCGTATACCACAGGTTGGTATTGTTTGAAGGGATTTGGAGACTTATTTGACGAATTCGATTTTGTTCCTTCTTCAATTGGTGGATCTTGTCGAGGGGTACGTCATTAATATCAATTTTTCTAAAATGATTTTGGTTGACTTTCTTTATTTTGATTTCTGGTAGAAGTAAGGGCTGTGCGTGAATAACGTCGATGTTATTTGAATATCTGTTCTTTGGGGTTTGGAAACTGCAACCCTTCAGTATCTCCATAAAATAGTTTCTTTTAAAACTGTGAAATCTGACTTTGCACAGGTGATTTGAATCTTAGTTCCTCGAGGAAAGACTGCAATATAGTGAGCAGAATTGATTCGCTCGATTACCTCGAAACTGATTTGGATTGGAGTAAGTTCACATGCAGGGAATCTTGATTCTTCAATTGTTATATTTGGTGTATACAATCATCTGTATTAGATTTGACAATGGGATTCATGTTTGCATTCTTAATCCTCGTACTCATAGTTATTTCCTTGTATTACCAGAAAAGATTTGGAGGGGATAAGGATTGAGTTATTTTGGGTAGGTATTGAATAGAGGTGAAAGTAAGAATACATTTCTGGATAGGTTATAGGGAAGTGAATCACAAATACTATTCGATTATTAGAATAATAAGAGTCTACTGTAATAACTTCATAATATTTATGAAAATTTTGTGGAATGACACCGAACAATAAGTTACTTTTTGAATATGACTTTAATAACAAGTTTATGATAAATTCTAAGTCCTCTATTTTTAAACTGCTAAGGTTAACGGTTTTTAGCCTCGCAAACATTATTGAATTTTCTAAATTATTTAGGATTTCGGTTAAAATTTTGAGAACTGCATGTATCTGGTCTAAAGTATTTATTGCTAAAAAATATCCGGAAAAGTCGTTTACGAATTTTTCTAGTTCATTGTTTAGGTCATTAATTTTTTGAGTTATTTGTATTTCGTTTTGCTTTATTAAGGAGAGTGTGTTATTATAATCATCGATTATTTTAGTAGTTAAAGTCATTCTTGATTCAACAGATTCTTCAGATGCTTTTTCAGAGTCTAAAGAGTTATTTAAAAATGAACAACGACCACGTTAACTTGTTTACATAAAATCAAATTATTCCTTTGTGTCAAAAGTCCTTGTGCAATTACAAAATACATCTGTATCTTTAGTTGAAACTGTTGAATTAATAGATAATGCGGATAAAGCATTTAAAAAAGTTCAAAAAGGAAAAATTATTTTAAATAAAAATTACGCTGAGGGGTTTCAAATTTTAAAAAAGTTCCGAACTATTGTCGGGAGACTGAATCAAACACGGGAATCAATTTAAATATTTTACTCCATTTGAATTATGCCCCTATTATATTTGTAGACGTAGAACGAAGCTTTTCGATGTATAAACATAATTCGATGGCTCAATCAAATACTTCCACAACTAAAATACTATTGTTTCGAGAAATTTCAATTTGAAATTTTGTAAGTCTCTATTATCATTATTTTGTTTTTGACATAAACTCTTTATATTTTATTTAAAAGCTTCGATATTTTGCTGTTAAATAAAATGATTACGATTATAAAAGTGAGTTTTGCATAGTTTGTAAAAAATTTGGGTGTTTTTGAAGAAAATAACTCGAATTGAGACAGTTTTAGACACAGTTTGTGGCTACATTTTAAATGATTTATCTTTAAGGATATTTTTGTTGGTGGTGGTATTTAAAGTAAAACCTTAATGATATTTTGCATCCATTGAACCAAAAATGCAATTTTCTTTGTTCTTTGACTTGTGGCGGTGTTTGATTGAGCCATCGATATGCATACGGATAAAAGACAAAACTTTCGTGTCGAAAATTTTGAAAAATGTCGAGTTGTCAATGCTTTTAACAATTTCAATAAATAAGATATGTATTTGTTCTTATGTATGCTAGTGTTTAGATAAGTATTATTTAATTTTAGGTGCCGATTCAAGATAATGGTAAATAAAGTATGTACTTAAAAATTAACTATTGTTTTATTTAAATGTGACAAACAAATATAAAGTGAGGATTATTAATTATTATCACTAGACCTAGGAATATATGCACCCAAAAAGTAGTTAAATATGCGCATATATATGCCGCAAAATACTTCAATATATGAGTAAAAAATTGAAAAATATGCAGAGCATATGCAATAAGAGTAATTTGTTATTTGAACGAAATAGTTTATTAATATTTATTATTTGTTTTATTTTACAATACCTAATATAATACTCAATAATTATTTAATTATTAACTAATTTTATTTACAAATCAAAATTATTATAAAACGAATGAACAATTAGATATTTTTCTAAATGATCTGTATTAAATGATTGTCTCCTATCAGTAAGTATGTACTTGTACAAAGAAAAACTCCTTTCGACATCTACAGAAGTAATAGGTGCAAACTTAAATTTTCCTGAAATATCTGGATGAATAGTATTAATATCTTCAAAGTTACCAGAATAAATATTAGCAAGGTTTCTTAAAACAATAAATCCTTAATTTTTTAAAATTACATATGAAAATTTATTAAAAATCGTCTTTTCAATATCGCCCTGGACATTTTTACACTCTAATTCAAACGTCTTAATTAAATTTACGAAAGTCTCCAAAGGTAAATTTTTTTGTTCTAAATCTAATATAATTTTGGGTACAAATGCATATTTTTTAAAAAATACTAATTGCTTTGGTGATATGTGATTTTGAAACAACTTCTTTGTATTAGATATTCCCTTAAATGAATCATCAAAATCAAATATGATTTTTTTAATTTTTTCATAATTATCTGCGTAAAAAAAGGCAGCTTTAAGCCAGGTACCCCACCGAGTAATCACAGGTTCCGGTGGCATCGGTAATTGTGGAAATTTTTCTTTGTACAATTGAGTTCTTAGAGGAGCTTTAAGAAATATTTTTTTTACATTACTAATTAAATCATTTATTAAAGGAAAGTTAGACCAAATTTCTTCTGCAACTCTGTTAAGGCCATGAGCCAAACATGTAACATGGATTAAGTTTTCATAAAACATTTTTAAATTTTGTGCGGCTTTTACCATGTGGGGCATCATCGGATAACAGCAATAAACATTTTTCTGTTGGAACGGCTTCCGGAAGAAAAAAGGAAGACAATTCTGTCTGGATAAAACGAGTTATTGTCAAGTTATTTGTTTTATCTAATTGCTTTGAAGCGATTAGATATGGACCAATTTGCATTTCTTCGCGTAATGAACCTATCATTAAAAATTATATCGACCACAAGAGTCTGTTGTTTCATCCACAATAATGTAGAAATGGTTTTCAACGGTAATCTCACGATCTTTTTCACGAGTCTCAATGTACAAACTGTCAACACCACGTTTGCGTAATATACTTTGCTCTGGAATATTAAATTTACAGTATATTTGCAAAAATGATCGGAGATTTGGATTATTTAATCGTATTAAAGGGATATTCGAAGTCACTAAAGATTTGCATAAATCTTCATTAAAAATAGCTTGTTCACTTCTAGACGATCCAGATTCTAAATATTGTTTCAAGGGAAGTTGACTTTGTCTGCGAGTGTCTTTAGATTTCTGCTTTGCTATATGTGAGGGTGTTTTCGCGTGTTGGTCGATTTAAAACTTTTTTTTACATGGAACCTAAAACAAATAAATTCCTGTAGATGTTGAAGTTTTAAATAAATTAAATAAATGCGTACGTTGTAAAGTTGCCCTATTTTCTTTTTAACTGTGAGTTGAAATAATATTTTACCATTGTAAAAGGTCAAAATAAATTATAAAATAAAAAAGTACTTACAATTTTAGAACATGTTTTACAAAACATCTGGTTATCACCTTCTACAACAAAATCTGAATAAGATTTTACCCAGGACTCAATTAATTTTGCCATTTTTCCCACTGGTTAACACAACACAACAATAAAGACTGAAATGAAGTTGAATGTAAACTGAGTCATTTAGAAATTTGAAGATATTAATACAACTACCTGAAAGGATATTTAGCAAAATTTGTTGGTTTAAGGAGGGTGTTTATAATTTAATCCTCTCAAGTACCTACACCATTAAGCGTAATTTATTACAGGGAAAAGTTAATCCTTCAAAATTTTAGGAAATAAATAAAGGCATTTCACAAAATATTATATTGGTCCAAAACTCATAATTTTAATATGTCCAGCCAATTAGTACGTCAGATATATGCCAAAAAAATTAACAAAATGTCAATATATGCATTCAAAATCAAAAATTGTATATATATGCAACATATGCAAAATATGGCTCTAATTATCACTGTTGTTTTTCGTAAATACTTTCGCATATTTTTCGCAAGTAAATTGTATTAAAATACCCATTTTTTTTAATATTTTTTGCTGCATTTTTTCCGGTCCTTTATGATCATATTTGTTTCTCAGAGAGTGAATAGTTTTTTCGAGAATTATTAAGTGCTTCGTATGAGTCTATTGTCTCGGTAATTTGAGAGGAAAGGGAATGTATGTCTATGTCATAAATGTGTTTGTTAGTGATAGTGTGTAAAACCAAATTTAAAAGGAAGAATATCCGGTGCATTACTGATATCAGTAACTGTTATCTCTTGACTTTTAGTTTTCGTAGAAGGGAATCCAGTCTCTTCATTGATACAATAAAACGCAAAATCAGTATCACACATATTTCTAGTAATTGTATATTGGTAAAAATAAAAGTATATAATTTTAAAAACAGAAATTTCGTATCAATATATAAAATTCGCCATCAATATTATGAATTTTTGAATAGAAAGGTTTATTCTAAAATTGTGTATTATTAACCAACCGCTTACATCAGAAATATAATAAACTAATTATTTATTGTTTTGTAATTGTGTTAATGTATATTCTGAATAATGCGTAAACGAAACAAAAGAATTCTGCCATGTCCACTAGCTCTAATTCCTTATCTTCTTTAAAGTCCTCGAGTAACAATCATCGAAGGCGTCGTTGTTGCCGTAAATGCAACAAAACGTCGCTTCAGATCAGAAGTAGCCTAATCCAAAATTTGTATTTTTGGTTTTTAAAGACTTAGAATAGTTCAAACTAGGGGCGGTTTCTCCATTATTTTAAAATAAATAACATAAAAATATTAATTAAATTTTAATCATTTTATTGTTCTCATATATATTTTTGGGTACGCCGCTGCCCTCTAGCCAGTCGCGCTTCCATGGCGCTCTTTTATAAGTGAGCCCGAAGGAGTGAAAAGCGTTCTTGAAAGTGATTAGCTAACAAGAGATCTAGCACGTTAAGCTTTATAAGGAGAAAAAAATCTTATTAAAAATAGGGGTTTAAGGGGGGTTGAAACAAAAAAAATCATAAATCAAAAATGAAAAACGAAATCAATATGAAATTTTTATAAACGTATTTAGAGGTCCTGCTATGTAATGATTTATTATTTTTTAAATTATAATAATGGATTGAATCAATCATACTAAAAATTATACCTGGATTTTCGTACTAAATATTGGTTTTTGTCACTTTAACAAAGTGAGGTTTAACCGCGGAAACGCGCAATTTTAAAGACCTATGAAACGTATTTGGAGGTCTTGCTATTTAATAATTTAATATTTTTCTGAATTAGAAAAATGTATTGAATCATTCATACTAAAAATTATACCTGGATTTTTGTGCTAAATATTTGTTTTTGTCATTTTGATAAACTAAGATTTATCCGTGGAATCGCGCATTTTTAAAGACCTAAAAGACGTATTTAGAGAACTTGCTATAATGCATAGGCGCCGGAACTCAAAAATTGCTTTGGGTGCCCGGCCTCTATGCAAGAAATGAGGGCTCCCTTCTCTCCACACCCTATTTTGGGACACCACCGGGTTTTTAAAAGCCATTTTAAAGCGTTGATTTTATGAAAATGTTCTTGGAAAAAAAATTCGAATTGCTGGAGTTGTGAGGAATGAAGCTGCAGACGGGAGTTCCAATGAAATAAATAGAAACATAATATAAAACATTTATTAACTAAGAAGAAGATTTTTGATGGTTTATTATGCACACATAATGAAGTATTTGTATATATACACAGGGTGGACATTTGAAAACGAAACATAACCAATGTTTGGCACCTCAGGTCATTTACGAATGAACGCTCGGATACGTCAATTTTTGATTTAAGGAGGAAACATTTTTTGCTAGTTTCACCAACTGATCGGAAACCCTCTAGCGGGGGTGAAACTTACCCATAAAGTCTTAAATGAAAAGAATGGTCGAATGATATCTTATTCTGAATGTATTTATACCTAGATTATAACTCACCGAGTTTTAGCCATGATTTGATGATATTCATCAATTCTCCGTTGTCGCAGATTTTCCAGTGATGTTGACTGGGTGGCATACATTTTAATTTATAAGTGATCCCATAAAAAAATCTTCTTCTGATCCATTGACCTGAAAACGTTTGATCCAAATACTGACGAACAATCAGTGCAAAATGGGGTGGCACACCGTCTAGCTAGAATATTAAGTTGTTTGCTAATGTACTCATCGTCATTCTCAATCAAATCTAGTAATGCTGGTTAAATGGCGTTTTCTAATAATTCCAGATATATTTCTGCGGTTAAAGGTCCAGATAAAAAAGGGGCCAGTTATACGGTTACAAAAATGCCAGCCCAAACATTCAGTTTTTCTGGATGTTGTGTATGCACTTTATGAAATATTCTGGGATTTGAATCGGACCAATAACGCCAGTTGTGACGATTTACCGTACCATTTAGGAAAAAGTGCATTCGTCAGAAAAGCACGTTGAAAAGAAATTGCTGATCATTTATTACCCGTTCAGTCATAATTTCACAAAATTGTAATCGCCTATCAAAATGGTCTTCGTTAAGTTCTTGTACCAGATGTATTTTGTAGGGATGAAACTTGTGTTTTCTTCTAAATGCTACTTCTCTTAATACCAGATGTTATCGCCAACTGTCTTGTACTCAATGTGGATTCTTGAACAACATGCTCTAAAATTGCCACCTCTGTACTAATTTAACAAATATTTAAAAGTTATGGACTTTCCACTATTTTTTATAGTATTTAAAAGCTAAAACGCTACTGTACTAATTCGAGACATACGTTTTATTAAACTCATTGTGTTACGAATTTCTGACACTAGAAGATTTAGAGTGTAATACTTCGAATGAAAAATCGTTTTCTAACCTAAGAAAAAAGATGAGTTGGGTCTTAAGAAGAAAGCTTTAATATTTTGCATTAGCATTATGATTATCGCAACCTGCAACGTCACAGCTCACAACTCTGACAGCCAATGAAAAACTGATGACGTATCGAGGCATTCTGTCGCTCTACCAACTTAGGCCACGACATCTTCATTTGACTATTTGCACTTTTTGTCCATATTGTGCCATGGGTGCTCCGCACTTTGTTTAAAGCTGCTCTGGGTGCTTGTGCACCCTGAGCCCCGGGGATTCGGCGCCTATGCTATAATGTAATGATTTATTGTGCTTTTGAATAATACTAATGAGTTAAAGGATACGTACTAAAAATTATATTTGGAATTTCGTGCTGAATATTAGTTTTTTGATGTTTTGATAGCCCTTACAGACCTGAGTTTGCAATAATAAGTCAAACATAATATATTTTATTGTTTCCTATTATCAGAAGTCCTAAAAAGTCACTAATTTTTTTTTAAACAGGCTACAATTGTACCTTTTGGGTCTATATCACTTTTCCTCACAATTGTATGTATGTATGTCACAATTGTGTATTGCAGGACTGTACTAATTAAATAATAGTATTTAATAAAAAAGTTTTTATTAAAGTAATAAACAAAGGTATCCAATGTAAAATTTATGAAAATGTAATTTAAAATGTAATAATAGTCCTATTGAGACCTATGAAAATTGACAAAACAATTTTTATCTTTAGCTAAACATACGCAAACATTGCACTTGCTACAAGGTATTCTTGTTCTGCTAGTATAAGATTGTAGTCTGCAACGAAGGGGATGTTTTAAGTCATCATTTACTGGCTAGTGTTCATATCCATCATAACGTTTGTCAGTACCAAGAAGGGTAGCTGGAATTATTCTTTTTTTCTCCTATTTCATTATTTTCTAAATAAGTTATTTCCTCGAACTGATTCCTCCTCTTTCTTGTGCCCCCAATTAAAAACTCGCCAACTGCTATACGAAATGTCAAAAAATCCATGATATCCTTTCTTTGAAAATTATTTGATTTGCAGTCTTCAACATACTCCATCCAACTATTTACTAAATAGAGATCAAAAAAAATGTAATATGACTTTAAACGGCCATTTTCGCGTCTTGAAGAAAGTTCTGTAACACTCTATCATTTGATCACAGACATCTACTTCTCCCATTTTTTATTGTAGGTATAAATGACCTTAGGGCAGCTGACTTCAACAAAATCTTTTTCAATTTTGTTCCAGCGTTTCACAGTGGTTTCTGGTGTAGTTCCAAAAGAAGTGGACAACATAAGAACCGCCTTGTTATCAATCCACTTTGTCAGTACCATGGGATTATTATCACTTTTAATAACTGACTGCGAATCACCTCTTGCCATTCTTTTATCGGGAATTACAGGCTTACTTGCTTACTTACTTACTTGAAGCCTGTTTTTCATTATAGTGCCACTACCGTGGATTTCTATATGATTTAGCTGCTTTATTAGCCCCACTGAGTTAAAGTACCTATCGAAAAATAGATGACTTTTCTTTGGCGACTTGTGAGCAAAATGTAGAATTACAACTAATAATTTAAATTGAATTAATCCATTTTTTTTTAATAAATACACTAATTTTTATTTATTTCTAAACTTTCATGATACTAAAGTCCACCTAAACCAAATATTTTGCCGAATAACAATATCAAAACATTAAGGGACCACCGCGCGGATTGTCTGCTAGTTTGTTTGCTAGGCTTTATCCTTATGGTCAATTTCATAATCAATATTAAAAGGTCCATTAACTAATGGCACCATTAAGGCCATAAAATTTTAGTTTCATTAGCTAATGGACCTTTTAATATTCATTATGAAATCGGAACTTAATAAAATTGTTCATGTTTGAGTAGACCTTTTTTTTGAGACAAATTGCGCCAGGAATAATTATTATTCTTAATTTTTATGAAATATAGGGTGTTCAAAAAGTTTGAATAAAAATTGTTTTCATAACCCTTGATTCTACGCCAATGAGTTATCGTAATTTATCGAAATAAAGTTTGTTAACTAATAATGACGATTAAAAAAACCAAAAAAGGTTGACAGCTGTGTGCACGTAGTTTAGATTCAAAAGGAAAAACTTGTATTTCGTGCAAAACTTTTTTATTAATCAATGCAAAGCGCTTTCGGCTTATTTGCCATCATCAGTGCTCATTGTCCACAACGTATCCAACATGTGGAAACGGTTAAACAACTTGAACCAAAATGAAGAGAGAAATTTAAATTTAAAAATATTAATATTAATAAAATTATGATTTAGCAAGTTGTAAATATCCCGAAATATATAATTTTGGGAGTGAGGATGACCAGGAACTTGTTGGATACGTTGTGGACAATGAGCACTGATGATGGCAAATAAGCCGAAAGCGCTTTGCATTGTTTAATAAAAAAGTTTTGCACGAAATATAATAATGACGATTCTAACATATACATATTTTTAAGCTAAAATCTGTACCGATAAGTATTTAGAAAATTATGTATTTATGAAATTCATTTTATCATCCTGTAAAATGAAAACTGGGACATTTACAGGAAAATTATATTTATGTTTTCTTAATAATAATTAGTTAAGATCTAGAATTCCTACAGTTTACAGTACTTTATTCTGAATTCTAAAACACCCCGTATAATTTCGTTTAGTAGAAAATCAAAAGGTAGTTGAATCGGTTAAATGCAATTGAATCAGTCATCTAAACGGGTCACGTGGTACAAAGATGACGATTCTGATTGGTTGTTTTTTATAATCTGTTTTAATGCATAACATTTCATAGTATGAACATTTCTGTTTTATCACCATTCTCAGAAGTAATATTGATAACGAAAGGTATATTTGTATAAAAACATAGAAGGAATTGTTTATAAAAGCAAATTCCAGACAAAGATAACCAAATCAGTTTAAAATATGTCAATTATTTACAATTGATGAATACAAAACCGTAGGCTTCCGGTATTGGTAGGTCGTTTAACAATAAACAGCGTTACAAAGTTGACTTAATAACTAACCAACTATATCGGCTTCCGTTAAGAGCAAACCGAACTTCCCGCGACAACAAAAATGTTTTAAGGATTTTCTAATTTAAAATTTAAAATTTAATCGACTTACCTTATGGAAAATTAATTATAATTTTCCGAGCTTGTCCGTAGATATAATTATTACATTGTAATTTCCTTAAAACCTACTCATCAGCACCTATTTTTTCTTGAGTAAACAAAATCGCCATATTAACTCCTGATCGTATACCAAACCTTTGTATAACTTTCCGTTGAAGTGCGAGTTACGAAAATCACCTGATATCTGGGAACTAAATATGTATCTACATATATTAATTAGGGAGGGATGGGAAATAATTATATATACGGGCAAGCTCGGAAAATTACAATTAATCTTCCTTAAGGTAAGTCACCCTTTTAAAATTTTTTTTCGCTTGTCCTTGATATAATTATTAAATTGTAGATGTTTAGATTAATTATTTATATAAACACTATAAATGTAATTACATAAACAAATATTTAGATTTATAGCTAATTTTGTAACTATGTACTAGCTAAAAACCGAATGAGAATAATACATTTATTGTATTATCAGAATAGGTCAAATAATTGATTTAATTTCCAAATCAATAATAGTGTTAGCAAAAATGTTTTAGAAGAAGAAGAAGAAGTCTAACCTGCGGTATTTCTTATTTGTTCAATACTAGAGAACCTACATACTTTGATTACTATACGGTGCAAGAGAGAGGTCCGACACGCCCAACATAGAGCGCGGCCGTTTTGATTCCTATGCCACAGTTTATAGCTAAAGAATCAGATCGCTCACTCTGCGTCGGCACTTTTGATCTCAATGTTCCAGTTTATACACTGCGCAACTCGGATAACACAATATATGACAACCGCCTATAATAAAACAGCAGACTTCTGCGTATCCTGAATTTGTGTTCCTGGAGTGGATGTTATTTTGGAACTTTCAACTGGTCCGAGTGAGCTAACTGATTCTTTACAATAAACTGTGACTCCAACAATAATATTCACTGACACTGACAGCAGCAAGCAAAATATCAGGTGCGTTTTAATCATCCGCTTCTGCTTCAGGAATTGTCGGTTTAGTCGTTTTAACCTGTCAGATTAAAACAAGAAAACCGAAAATTCCGAAGGAGATGATTAAAACGCACCTATTAAAAATATTGCGCCAAGATGTAGGCAACACATAATAAGGGATCAAAATGGCGGAGTTTTCTATCTAATTTTAAAAGGCACTCAGAAAGCTGCGCAGTGCGACCATTCTCCGTATAGTAAAAGAAAATCAAAGTATGTGTAGAGTACATATATAGAGGATCAACTGGAAGGACAAAGCCATAGATTACGTAATGTGATAAGATGGGAAACTCAATGGTAAAATTCTGAGTCCATGTGCTGCCATCTATCAAATTGGAGTAGTACTAAAATTGAATATGGCGGCCACGAGCAGGCTTTTTGAAATTTAGCTTTGTAGTACCGCAAAATGTAATAAAGAAAATCAAATAAAGCAAAAAAATTGGAAAAATATTTGACTAGTTTCAAATCATAAAACAATCATATTGACTGTTTTGTGATTTGAAACTAGTCAAATATTTTGTTGAAACTAGTCAAATATTTTGCCAATTTATATCTTTATTTGATTTTATTATATTCATTATATTTTTACATTAATTTCAAACTTGAAATAAAATGCAATTTATTTTATTTTTTTATTACAATAAATTAACGCCGCATCATATAATTTGTCTATTTAAACATGGAAATACTCAAACAAATATGCATTTATACCATTTAAATAATTAAATATTTATAAAATAAACCTATCAAAAATGTTTTCTGTAACAAAATCAGCATATGTAAGTGCTCAAGACCTTTATAAAAGTTTTGCAACTTGAAGCATCATCCTTTTTTACTATAGAGGCAAATTTGAGTGTGGATATAATTTGCCGCACGGTTATTGAGTGGACTAGTTAGGTTGAGGAGAATTTCTTCATCCGATAATTGTTTTCTTGATTCATTTATACAGCAAATTTTTATTCATCATGTGGGCACTGTGGTAAATGAATTTAACTTTTGAGCATATATTAAACTTACAGACATTTGGACCCTTAAAGATTTTAGGGTGTTTTCTTGTTTGATGTCAATGTCATTGAATCAATTTTTGATATTGATGGCCGAGGCTCAAATATTTCATCGATCGACTGGGTATTTTGGAGGGCCAACATTTTCTATACAACAATGATCATTTAAAAACTGAAAACAAAAAGAAATTTAAATAACAAACCAATTATTTTAACACTGAATCAAAAACAAGTTTGTAGATATTACTTACCGTTGGTGCCAAACAGTGATGGTGCATTTTTCTTAAGACACTTATTACAAATTATTTAGTTATCCTTAATATGATGAATGCATATTAATTTGGTATAAATTGCATCACTATCAATATCTGGGAGTGCTTTATTGTTTGTTGCCGAAATCCATCTTCCCAAAATCCAAAACATGCTTAAAATTAAAAGGTGTTGAAAAATAAATGTAGATAATTCAATACACCCCTTCAAATGCAATAGTCATTTTAATTTCTCTAAGTTTGAAGTATTGACGAGCTGACAACTGACATGACATTTAGATACGAGCGCCATCCCGTTAATTGGAGTGGTACTAAATTACCTTCCTCATGTTTTTCCATTTGAGTTACCAGCCCCTGGGCAAATCCTGCGCTGCTACTATGGCGCACCGGTAAATACGCCTTCACGATGAGAAACCAGGATCGCATTTAAAAATTGTAGTAACCATTGATAAGATCCGTACTTAAAATAATTAAAATTAATTAAATAAGTGAAATAATTTTTTTTATATAAATACCGCTCTCAATCACAAATTAAAAAATCTGATGTGTCCAACACATGACTTTTCTATCTAGTTATTATAGGCGGTTATTTTGTACAACCTATTGCAGCACCTCTATAAATGTTTAGAGGATAAAATAAATATATACATTTTCCACATACATCTACCTCGAAACATTTTTCTATAGATATTCATTGAAAACGAAAATACTGAAAAATTTAAATTTAGCACTTTTCCAACAATTTTTCCATTAGATATAAAAACTGAAAATTCTTCATAAGTAGTGTATAATGTGTTGCCTATATCTACATTATTCATGAAAAAGGGAGTTAATGTTAACTTGGATAATAAAAGAAAAAACATCAAACTAGGTACAAATAATTTAAAAATCATTTATTAAAAAGAAGTATTATTATATTATATCTAATTTAAATGATGCGAAAAATGAAAACTGCATTTTTTCCGGTCCTTGGTAACAACTGTTTTTGCAACCGATTGTGTGTTTTAACGAATAAGTACAATTCCTTTATTTACATCATTAAGGCCATTGTCTAATCAATGAGATCGATATTTCATTTGGAATAATAGTATGTATGTTACCTAAATTGAAATAACTGATAATAACATAGATAAAAAGTCCATTATTACAGTGTAATCAATTTCACGTAGAGGCAATAACTACAAATATTTCTCGTTTAAATTCTCACGCAATACGTGGAAATAGGAATATTATTTTTCTTTAATGAAAATGATTAACTTTTTAATATACCTACTAAATTTGTATTCAGTCTACTCCGATTTAAAAATTCTGTGATTAATAAATCCGATGATGGTCTTCCATTTCCAATTATTCTTCGTCTTCTGATCATATTGCCGTTTCCACATGAATCAGAGCAGGGTTTATAGATTGGAAGACCTGGAGTATTTTTTGGTTGAATAATTCTCTTAATTTTAATTGACGTTGATTTCATAATTCCAAACTTATTTTTGTATGGCCTTGCGCAAAGATTTTTTAATCGCTAAAGATAAAGTTTCTGATATTTGAAATTATTATTTCTATAATAAATTATTTTCAATAAAATAAAATCAGAACGAAGGTTTTAATTATTTATATCCATTCATTTATATATTTATTATAAAAAGCCAAACTTCTTTTTTATCTGCAAGAAAACCTGGTAGTCTGTTAATTTCGAAAACCAGATTTGACGTTTGTATTTTTAATATTTTAACTAATATTCCCAACTATTTTAAGTAGTAACTAAGAGTTAGAGTGCTATTAGTTAGTTTAATAACATAGTTAATATATTTAAAAAAAATCTGGTAGAAAATCTGATGTGTCCAACACATGACTTTCCTATCTAGTTATTATAGGCTTTTTCCGGTTATTTTGTACAACCTATTGCAGCATCTCTATAAATGTTAAGAGGATAAACTAAATATATACATTGTCCACATACATCTACCTCGAAACATTTTTCTATAGATATTCATTGAAAACGAAAATACTGAAAAATTTAAATTTCCTACAACTTTTTCATTACGGTCCATTTTAGAAAAATCATGTATAAACAAAAATTATAGAGATCGATATCGCAAACAACTTTTATTTCAAAAATTTTCATAAAAATCAGAATTTTGCACATTTTGTCAAATTTCTCGAATACGGACCATTTCAGGAAATTTTTACATAAAATAAAAATTATAGATAATAATATTAGAAGTAACTTTTATTTGAACAATTTTTTTCTCCAAGCATTAATAACAGATATATTTCATAAAATATAAAAACAGCCTCCCATAAAGTACCCCCCAGATGTTCCGACTTTGTCCAAAATCTAATAATTTCACGTCAGGCCGAAATAAAACTTAAGTTTAAAATTTAATGTTTTTTTCTTTATCCGTTTTCTTCAAATTTAGAAATTTATACATTTTCTCAAATATCTCGAATACGGTCCATTTTGGAGAAATTATGTATAAAACAAAAATTATAGAGAATTATATTACAAACAATTTTTGTTTGAACAAATTTAAAAAAAAAAATATTTTTTTACATTTTGTCAAATTTCTCGAATACGGACCATTTTAGGAAAATTTTGTATATAACAAAAATTATAGATAATAATATAAGAAGTAACTTTTATTTAAAGAATTTTCTTTCCCAAACGTAAATAACAGATATATTCAATAAAATATAAAAATGACCACATATAAAGTACCCTACAGATGTTCCGACTCTGCCCAAAATCTAATCAGCTCATTGGACGCTGGAACAAAGCTTAAGTTTAAAATTTGGTGTTTTTCTGTGTATCGGTTATGAGTTATGCGACACACAGACGCGCGCGCGCCCACACACACACACACACACACACACACACACACACACACACACACACACACACACACACACACACACACACACACACACACACACACACACACACACACACACACACACACACACACACACACACACACACACACACACACACACACACACACACACACACACACACACACACACACACACACACACACACACACACACACACACACACACACACACACACACACACACACACACACACACACACACACACACACACACACACACACACACACACACACACACACACACACACACACACACACACACACACACACACACACACACACACACACACACACACACACACACACACACACACACACACACACACACACACACACACACACACACACACACACACACACACACACACACACACACACACACACACACACACACACACACACACAGACATCATCGCGAAAATAGTCAAAACGGATTCAGGGGACCTCAAAACGTAAAAATCCGTCGAAAACTCGAGGTCGAAAAAAATCATGATTCCTATACTTTCCTTATATCTGTATACAGATAGGAAAGTAAAAATCAATAAAAATCCGTCAAGCTGACATTATTTTTTCAAATAAAAAATATTACAGGTAATTATATTACATATGGTCCTTCAAGCCGGATCTAATAAGATTTTTACAGATATTTATATTACATATGGTCCTTCTCGTCTAAAGTAAACTACACTGTGGAAAATGTCTCTACGAAGGAGTGAACGTCTAAAGACAAAGCATCCATACAATAAAAATACCAAAGACGCTACCTTAGACGACACACAACCTACTAATACGACGCAACGAGAACTTTCGATACATCTAGAGCCACCGAAATCTCAAGGTTTAAAAGGTACTGGTGGCGCAAAAATCAAATCAAATACTAAGAAGACTAATGAGACTATTGAATTCAGAAGAAAGACGAAAAATTGAATTAGAGTTAACTATGAAGCGAAAAAAATTGGAGCAAGAGAAACTCAAAAAGAAACAGGAATTGCTTGACCTGGAGTATGCTATGAGAATAGCAATAATAGAAGAAAGTGAAGAGGAGTCTGAGTCACACGGTGAGTCCATAATTAGCCGTCCTAACACATGAATGACTAGAAGGAGACAATCCATGGGAGGAAGCTAAATTGTATCCCAATGATACACTAAAGAAATTAGAGAGACGCTAAAATGGTGGTTCTCACCTTATCGAGACTAAGGCCTACAAGGGTAAACTCGTAGCGTAACAAAAACGAGAAATGATTTAACTTGGAACGAAAGACCGAAAGCTGATATCAGTATTAGGACGTTAAATTTTTTGTTTTGTGAAGCACTGGCATTACTTAGGTTAAACCATGTGACGATTTTCACAAGTCTTGATTTTTAAAACCATTCTGTATCGCCTTTTGATTAGGGCAATTTATCCAATAATAATTGGTCCCTTTACCTCTTAGGCCTGCTCATGTAAAATATTTGGGCTCCTTACTTCGCCTATTTATATTCTATTAATAATGGACAGAAGGATGAGTATTGCAACTATGTTCAAAGAAATAAATTGGCTTTCAGTTCAGAATTATGGTCAGTACATGACTGATATTTATTTATAAAATAAAAATGGCAGTACCATCGCATCAGATCTATTAGAAAAAATTCAATATAATTCGCAATATCACTAAAAGTTCCCAAAATACAATTTTTATTAAAGGTTTAAAAAATTTAATAGACTGCCTACAGAAATTAAAAAAAAAAAACAATAAATGTATTCAAAAGTAACCTCAAACAATACTTGATAAATAAACAGAACGGATATACTTTATTTTGGTAATAGTCTTTAAACCTGCCCTTTTAAGCTATTGCATAGCTTTTATCGCGGGCTTTGAGCGTGGCGACCGAATCAATAAATTTCGTAACACCGTAACGAAAAAAAAAACCTAACACCCCCAACTCCGACCGGCACAGCGGTGCGGCGTTAAAAAATATTAATTTCTCAAAAATCGAAAAATCGAAAAATCGAAAAATCGAAAAATCGAAAAATCGAAAAATCGAAAAATCGAAAAATCGAAAAATCGAAAAATCGAAAAATCGAAAAATCGAAAAATCGAAAAATCGAAAAATCGAAAAATCGAAAAATCGAAAAATCGAAAAATCGAAAAATCGAAAAATCGAAAAATCGAAAAATCGAAAAATCGAAAAATCGAAAAATCGAAAAATCGAAAAATCGAAAAATCGAAAAATCGAAAAATCGAAAAATCGAAAAATCGAAAAATCGAAAAATCGAAAAATCGAAAAATCGAAAAATCGAAAAATCGAAAAATCGAAAAATCGAAAAATCGAAAAATCGAAAAATCGAAAAATCGAAAAATCGAAAAATCGAAAAATCGAAAAATCGAAAAATCGAAAAATCGAAAAATCGAAAAATCGAAAAATCGAAAAATCGAAAAATCGAAAAATCGAAAAATCGAAAAATCGAAAAATCGAAAAATCGAAAAATCGAAAAATCGAAAAATCGAAAAATCGAAAAATCGAAAAATCGAAGAATCGAAAAATCGAAAAATCGAAAAATCGAAAAATCGAAAAATCGAAAAATCGAAAAATCGAAAAATCAAAAAATCGAAAAATCAAAAAATCGAAAAATCGAAAAAAAAAAAAAATCGAAAAATCGGAAAAACGAAAAATCGAAAAATCGAAAAAAAAAATCTAAAAATCGGAAAAACGAAAAATCGAAAAATCGAAAAAGAAATTGCGTAACGAAAATAAACCTAACACCCCCCACTCCGACCGGCACAGCGGTCCGTCGTTGAAAGCCGTGCATCGTCTAACGTCGTTTTAGTTCGGCAGACTTCGGCACGGTGTTTGTATGCGTGCGACTAGACCTATGCGTGTAGACTAGCTGCTAACTGCTCATAACTGATTCTATCTCTTTTAGACACAATTTCGGAAAAATTTGAATTTGAAAATGAATAATGATTCACAAGAATCCACAACAAAATATGGGACCACCATTGACGCGGTATTTTCCAGATATTTAGAGGATACTGAGTCTCAAACTTATGTTTCTTATTTCAGTTACCATATGATAAAAATTCCTGAATAACCTACATGTATTGTAAGATAATAAAAATATTTTAAACAATATTAACTTCTCATTTATTCAATAAAAGAAAAAAAAATGTTTTCTTATCGGTCACCACGCTCAAAAAATGTAGTTTGAATTAATATCAAAGAAAAAACTTGAATTAATATCAAAGAAAACAAAATACTGCATAAATAAAATAAATAAATAATTATAATTGCATAAGATGATGAAAAAATGCTATGCAATAGCTTTACCGCGGCAGTCCCCGGTGCCACACGTATTTTTTAAGTATTTCACATAATTTATTGTTATTTTACCCCTCGTTTTACCTCGTTTTAGTACTTACTATGTTTAAGTTATTAATAGTTTTGCGACGAGAGGTTATAGCTACAAAACTATTTTTGTGTTAAAGTACATCCATAAAGAGCAATGTAATTTACAAAGGCCTTCTTTCAACATACAAATATATGACAATTTTATAATTAAAATGAAAAAAAACAAATACCTCGGTATCATAATTGATCAAAATTTGAAATGGGTTGATCACATTACGTCATTAAAATCCCAAGGTAAGAAGATTCATTTTTAAATTTTACGAATTGAGGAAATGTATGACTAGGAGTTTAATAATTATTATTTACAATTTGCTGGTTGAATATGTAATTCAAAACTGTATAATTAAAATTATCTACAATAAACCACCATTATATCCTTACTCTCTTTTATATAATAAAAAAGTGCTTTGTATAAGAACATTATATTATTTGTCTTGCTGTACCTTTATTTATGGAAAGCCTGAATTGAGATACACTACAAATTATTTGCAATAAATATCAAAAGAAGCATACATTTTTAAATAATTTGACATTTAAGAGCCATTTGCACATCAAAGTTGACATCTTGATACTTGACAGGCACAGCCAAGCATTATTCTGCCTTTTGCCAAATAAAATAGCCGGTAATTATTCTATGGGGTTCCGACAGAGAGCCAGTAAATTTGATGAAGGTGTTTTTGTGGCTAGGGGCGAAATAGTAGTACGCTTAAGTTAGCACCACCATAAAAAAGTAATTTTTAAGAAACTGCTTATATATTTTTCATAAATTGGCAGGCTTGGCGACTAATTTCGAATAAAAATATCCTTCAAAATGGCTATGGTTGCAAGTATGAAGGTCGCAACCCGCCTTAGAAATTTCACCTTTACTATCAACAGCTGTTGTTTGACAGGTCGTTAGAGAATATTTGCAATTTATGGAATGTTGAGAATGTTAGGAATGATAACGTTGGAAATATATGGAATTCCTAAAATTGTCACATATGAATTGCATAGGCGGATTTTAAGAAAATTGATATTAAAGTAGTTAGGATGAACCGAAAATTCTGAAAATTAATAGGGTTCTAAGTAAGAAGTAATTATTCAAGAAAATCAAAACCGTAAGTCAATCAGAACTTTTGTTCTAGAGTTATTGAGCCGGCATACATACACACAGACGACCAGAAGAATTTTTTTTTTGAATTTTCGTACTCAGAATGATCGGAAACATGAAAAAAAAGTTTTAAAAAATGCGGGCAAGAAAAATTTTTCGTAATCACGAAGCAATACTGAGGCCACATAGGAAGGGCCTCAGTAATATTGGACCAAACTCTTTTCCAAATAATTCTTGTGATGATGCCCATAGTCAAATAACACCTGCGGATATTACTAAAATTTTATTCAGACAATCGATGCCAAAGGATTTGCCGTATTTTATTGGAAATTCCTTTGAATGGCCAAATTTTATTTATCAGTTTCGGCGTTATGTGGGCTATTCGCAAGAAGAAAATCCCTGTCGTTTACAAAAATCTCTTAAAGGCAATGAGCTTAAAATTGTCAAAGGTTTATTGATTATGCCCCATAATGTCGAAAAAATAATCAATATTTTAGAACCACGATTCGGATAACTTGAACATATTGTTTTAATGCAAGTAGATAAGGTAAAGTACTTTCCTATAGTAAAAGACGATCGTCTGAACATGTTGATTAACTTTTCTGACGAAGTAAAAAATCTTGTGGGATTTACAGAATCGTTAAAGGCTAAAGATCACGTACAGAATCCAATTTTCCTTCAGTAACTTATAAATAAGTCACACAACTTATATAAAATGATGTGGACAAAATATTTTTCCGACAAAACTTCTCTAAATTTTAAATTAATAGAATTTTCAGACTGGCTCGACAGAAAAGCCATGACAGGATACCAAATTCAACCGCCAAAATTTTATTCTGACATTTCTACTGACAATTCAAAATTTTAAAAAACTCCTTTCAAAAAGGACGTAACCATAACAACGATTTCAAACAAGAAATGTGTTTGTTGCAATAAACAATTGCACAATTTAAGTACCTGCTCATCCTTTAAAGATCTTACAGATAATCAAAGATGTAGTTTACGGACTACAAATAAAATATGCTTTTCTTTTTAATTCCATATCATAGCTTGAGTGACTGTCGCCGTAAAAAGACATGTGGCATTAATAATTGTAAGAGACAGAAGCTCAAGTAAACGGTCACAATTTCAATAAGACTCGTGTTCTCTTGAAAATTATACCTGTATCTATACGCTATAACCATGTAGACGATGCTTCAACTGTTTTTCTTATTGATCAAGACCTTGCTGATATTATGGAGCTAGATGGACCTCAACTACAACTCTGTATCCAGTGGACGAACAATCAGACCTAGGAACAACATGACTGTAGGACAGTGAGACACCATCAGTACTGAAGATAGGTCAAAGGATTTCCAATTAAGACATGTGGATAAAGGTGGAAAAACTAAAATTTATCCTTATATTAATAACAAATGTACATCAATGACGAATGCCAAATCCAAAATTCTGATAGGACAGGATAATTGGCCATTATTAGTGAATAGGAATGTAATCACAGAGCCATGGAATGGACCTGCCTTAAGTAAAACTCTTTTAGGGTGGGTAATTCAAAGAAATCTAAGAAAAGAAGATAATTTTAACGTATCACAAGGATATACTTGTCATATTAGTGTTAAGGAAAGAGACCTTTTGGATTTGCTTCATGAATTAGTTAAAGATCAATGGAAACTAAATAGTCTAGTTGTAGAAAATACGCTGCATTTCCTTGTAGAAAATACGCTGCATTTCCTTGTATAAAAACTTCGTAAAGTAATTTAAATTTATTGTCTAAACGGCGAGCTGCCCAAAGATTAAGTGATCTGCGTTGGACGAGATGGACTCAGGATCTTCCCTATAAAAAAAGCAATGGCATCAAGATGCGAAAACTCTAAATATGAATGATATTGTAATTCTAGTTGATCCAAATGGTCCACAAAATACTTGATCTTATCTTATCTTATGTCTTGATCTTGTTAATACACACCCCACAAAAATTATCGCATCATTAATAGTTTTCAAAAATTTGTAGTTTTTTTAGAACTGTTTGATCAATTTGGATATTCTTTTTTTGGAAGATAAGTTGATTCTTCAGGAATAGTAATTCTCTTTGATTCTTTAAATAAAATTTAATTTTCGAGTGTATACCAGGTGGTACAATAATATAGGTTTTTGGTTGGAAAATTCGTAACACCCTGTGGAGTGTACCAGCAATAATAGCATGTTATAATTAATAGCCTACTTTAGCCTCAGCTTTTCGCAAACTTTTGTTTTGATTGGTTTATTCTCTATGTTATTAGAGGAGATATACAGTTTTTTAGCACTGCTTGTTTTTATAAACTTGTATTATATTGGTAATGTTCATGCGAAAATTAAAAAATTGAAAAGCAGGGTATGACAAATGCAAAATTATACGTAACATCTTCCAAATTCAAATTGACACATTTTCGAAAAAAAAAAAAATAACTTGAAACTTTTTAGTGATGCGATAATTTTTATGGGGTGTATATAAACAAAGACATCCTTGAAAGTTTCATTCCGACTATTCAACATTCTTGGGAATTCGTGTCGATTACAGTAGAAATAAATAATACAGCATACTTTATTAAAAATAATTCATGAATCGTGGGTCTGATAAATTACTATTTTCAGTCTTGTTTCGAACGATAAGACAGCTGTGCATAATATCAATATTTTCGCTATTAATTATTCACTTGCACGCGCATCTGGAAGCAAACGAAAAGTTCACATTTCATAGAACACAAATATTACTAAATAAATTCCTCTAAAGTCAAATAAACATTAAGATTTAAGTTGAAATTTTAAAACCATATGGCGAATATTTAAATCCAATTTTAAACAAAAACTGGAACGATGGAAATATTCACTTATGTTTAGTCTGGTTTTAAACAAAGCTAAAGATTCCAATTTTTTAGTATAAAATGGCATATAATTAGCAGGGCCCGCTCTAGTCTTCATGTTACCACGGACAGACAATTTGCCGCCCCATATATATACAGGGAATATTTTTTATTTTTTAAATGGCACACAGGCGTTCATAAAGTCCATTTCATTTACATTTATCTAAAATTATCATGAACCAGTTTTTTTAAATAAAGTTAAAATTATGTTACAATTATTTATTTAAAAAAATATATGTAATACATCATGAACTTTTAAAAAGGGCATAACTTAAAAGTACTTGTACATACACTTATTTATGAAACCTAAATTTTAAACTGCCATATATTTGTTAAAACTGCATGTATTTCACCGCGGGTTTTGGAGTTGAATAGCTTTTTTCTTCGTCTCTTAGAAACCAAGCCTTTATTTTGCTATTTGCCAATATTATACAGGGCATTTACAAAGTGTGCACCCATGTAAAATTCGCAAAATTTTAATTTGGGATTTGGGAAGTACGAGCGTGTAAAAATTGAAATTTTTTAGACCGTTGGTTACAGCTTTCTTTTGAGTAGATCCTGTATCAGTTTCATCTCAGTGCCGTGCGTGATAAATAAAAATTAGGATTTTTCAAAAATCTTTTTTTAGACAAAAACACTCTAATTTTTAAAGCTATAGTTAATGTAAGTCATTTATACAAGGTAATTCAAAAGTACTCAAACTTAAATTTAAATGAGCTGTAGCTACTTTTGAAAAATATTTAACATCGACAAGTTCATCAGAATTAATTAAACCTAAAACATAGAAAAAGTTATTAAACTGTTGTTATAATACGTAAATAATTATCGCTTACCATCAGGTGATGCACCTAGGAACCCATATTTCACATCAACAAATAACCCTGTTGGTATAACTATTTTGCCAGTTTCTTCTTAAAATTTGTTTATACCTTCGTTTTGTATGCCGTACTCAATTGCTGAAGTAGTTATTCCTTGTTTGTCTGTCAAGATTTTTTTTACCAAACAATCGCATGGAGTACGGGTCCTTCTTTTGGCAACTTCCCCAAAATGAGAAGCCGTTAGCAGAAATCTTTAAATATAAAATCATGTAAAAAGTAAAAACGTAATATTCATGTTAATATCTTTAGTCGGTCAATTAATTTATTAACTTCTTCTTTAAGACATTCATCTGATGTCTACCTCAGCAATATTAAATCCATACTCCGTTGTTTCTGATGGTTTTAGTTTTTTCTAACAGTAGGTTTTTTTTTTAATTTTGTCACGCTCCTCATTATTTATCCATTTTCTTAGTAAATGGGATGCTTCTCTATTAAAGCATTGCTTCCATATTTTGATGTGTCAATTAACTCCATTATTGTAACGAAGAGCGCTCAAAACACACCTACTTTGGAAACCGTTCCTTTTAATGAGATTTAATCATTTTTCCCATATTGAAACGAGCAATAATATTTATAAATAATTCTGCTTTGTTGGTTGTTTCGTTGGCTAAAAGAAGGTGTGATTTTGTTAAAAGTAAATTTAATGCTGTGTATACATGGTGGTGAACTCCTGATCATGTGAATTCGGAATGTTTGTTAATATCGTTGTTAACATCGCAAATTTCTCTTCGGCAGTTAACAATGATTACCAAAAACATGTGTTACACTATTTCTTAAATCTTGTTTAAGTTGTACAACGCTTCTATATTTATTAGTGTAAACCGCGAATTGTGCTGCATTTACCAATTTTTGTATGATATCATCTGTTAAATATGTCCTTGCCTTTAAAGATACGATTCTAGTGTTCTTCTTTATGTTGTAAAGATGTTTGCTATAATTTTTAATGCAATGATTTGTGCATTCCGACTTTGTTATCTAAAATTAAAAATACAATAACGTAAACTGGTTTAACAGGTATTAAAATGTGTACCTATCTCTATACGGAAAAATTGTTTATTATCCACCACTCAATATGAAATAGAAATTTTCAAGAACCAAATCGTTTTTTTATACAACTCCTTCTAGTACCTTTCAACGTAATGGAATAAAATCAAATTATTAAAAATTTAATTTTTTGTTACTGTAATGTTCATAATTCTTTTCACTAATGAGAATGAAACTCACTTTTCTTAGAATGCAGGTAGTCAAAATTAAATTATTTTTATTTCTTAATACCTTAATCTATGAACATTAAGACATTGAATAAAAATAAACAAAATAGACATAACTAAAAAAAAATATTAAAAACTAAAAAAACATTTTAAAGTATGGTTCCGCTTATGCATCCTTGTAACAGACGCACCTCAACTAATAACATTAAAACCGAAAAATAACCAAAATAGTTTAGATATTGTAGTTTTTAAATGTTGGTTTTAGCCGCATAAATTTGTTTGGAAAATTAAACATACATAACCAAACTTTTTTCGACAGCTGCACATATGTAAAATGATGAAGTGGGTTCGCAAAAACAGTACTGGGACTGGGTTTCATTTGCCGGAGCGTGTGGGCCACTCCGGTGCTGCTGCGAATGAGTGGATCAAGAAAAATATTGAAATATAGTTTTTAAAAAGGACATTTTAAGATTTATAAAGTCACAAGGACAATTTGTTTAAAAAAAGGACAGGTTTGCCACCTAAACGTAGGTGAAAATCTATTACTTTTTAGAATAATTCTAAAATTAAGATTTTTAAGCATTTGTATATGAGCAGTTTGTTAATTCATAGTGTAAAATCAATTTAAAATCAGTTTTGTGTTGTGTTAGCGTGCAATGCTAAAATATGTAAAATTTTTAAAACGTTCTAGAAGATAAACGTGCGTGGACTTATGTGTGCATGTTCAAATTAATTGCAAGTAAAAGAACAGAGATGCTTTTTTAAGATAAGGGTTGAAAGAATAATTTAGCATTTCTCTAACCAATCTTTTGTATAAGTACAAACTTTTATTTATTCAGATCAAATTGATTTGATTTCTTTCTAATAATATTTAGGTTTCTTTAGATATACTGTTTTTGGGTGTTATTGTATTTTAATGTAAACTTATTAATGTTAATTAATTAAAGTAGTATTAAAGCCAAGGGTCGACTTAGGCTAATTAAAATTTCATTTAAGCATAGAAAATCTTATCCTTATATCAGTTGGTTACAAAAACGATCACAAAAATTTATGAACCTAATAAAATCTGATAGATTTTTGAATTTTGAGTAATATGAGATTCGTGTTCTTGCAACTAGCTGTAGATTTTGTAAACTGTGAAGACATACAATTTTGTGTATCGCTACCCAACAAACATTTTGTATAGAGGAATAAAAAGCCCAATAACTGTTACCCTCCAATTATTGTAATGATGGTCATTTAACTTTTACGGCCGACAGTTGAGCCGAAGTCACTTAGCCATCATATCCAGTTAATAGGCCTTTATCGTCTGTAGAAATAAATATAAGGTGGCCCAACGAAAACTTGACATGGTTGTTTCGAGTAAAAATATCATGGGTTTTTAAAAACGCTCAAACAGGTCGTTGTTAGTTTTTTTTTCTTATTGCAGCATCGTTACTTTAACCATCGCGCTAAATAGAGAAAGTTCCATGGATGATACATCATTGAAAACGTAATTTGAGTAGAATTCGGTAATAAGACTATTTATTGCGTATCTTTTGATTTTAGTGTCGTCTAGCTTGATAAAAAACTGTTATGCATTGTAATGTATGACTATGAAAGCTAATTTTAATACTAATTCAATGCATTACATAAGATTAATCTAAATATCTTCATATTACACTTGTAATAAAATAAAGTTAGCAATAATAATAATAATAAACTTTATTGCCCAACAGAATAAATCCAATTATAGGACAAATAAATACATAACACAATATCATTTCATACAAAGAATAAATAATAAATCTAATAGATAAATTAATCTTAGCCATGAAACATAAATATAAATATTTTAAAATTAACAATGCACAAAAAGATACAAAAAATAATAATAATATAAGGCAGGACACATTTCAACTTTTAATAATTAATAAAAAAAAATTCTAGATTAACATTAAAATGGTGAAAATTAACTAATTAACAAAAGCATAATTAATAAAAAAAATAGTGATAAAAATTTTTTGTCTACGGATTATTGTTTATTCATATGTCTACTTAGTACCCAATTTTTTTTATTCCTTAATATTAATATTTAATCAGTTAAAATAATTTTTTTAGTTCATGTGTCAGATTGGGGCGATGCGCGCGGCAGCCGAACCACGCGTTTTTACCGTTATTTTCGCCGCTTAATTAAAATTATAAGGGTTGTTGGTACAGTTCCGGGAGGTAGGACTTTTTTTTAGGAAATTTCCTGCTCTTTAAAGATCTTTTTTCAAATTTCGATTATCTCAACTAGTTTTTGAAATATTTCAAAATACCAAACCCTTATTTTTTATTTTACTTTATTGTTTATAACTTTTGCATTTTTTTTCAGCACCTCTTGGAATTTTTATAGAATATTCTAGATGCCATTCCGAATTGAATGAGCCCAAAAACATAATTTTCGGTGCTGGAGAACAGGTTTCGAGGGAAATGGCACTTGTGAACCAGACTACGAAAACGTCTCAGACTCAGGCGCATTTAATCTTGGAAAATAACTTGTTTAAGAAGCAATGGACAATCAATTAGGTCATGCATAATTTTATAAATAATTGAAATTGACATTACCATTTTACAAACGTCTAACTAGTTCTTCCTTGGCAGATTTATAAAGCTTTAACTACATAGGTGTGCGGTCAGGAGCTATACCAACTTGACGATATCTACCATCCTTCAGTTTTTAGAATTCTTTAAATATTTAAATATATGTTGACTATCCGCCAGCTTAATTTTTAATGGTCTAGCCTTAGCGCCGGGAACAAATTTTCCTAGCCTAATAGGTTTTATATCGGAATCAACATTCTCAGGTAACACGTAACCTAAGATATTACGAACCACTTGATTATCAGATTCAATTTATTCCTGAGCTTTTCGTTCTTGGGATTCTGGGACATTAAACAAAAGTAAATTACGCTGCCTTTTTTGTCTTTCGTATACTTCATTAACGATATTATTGTCATGCCTTCAATATTAGAAGGTGGAACAGTGTTTCTGGTTGATAGCGACTCCTTCAGCCCAGTTACTTCTTTCTTCAATCCTACAATAACTGAACGTAATAGAAAAATAAAAAGAGAAGGTTTGAATAAATGGTGGGAGGTATTTCCTTGTTGGTAGTTGAACCGTAAGCGCTTAACGCGCTGCTATCACTAAATTCAAACCCGTTTTACACCCATAAAAAATGTATTTTCAAAAATAATGACAAAGAAATCAATAATTTTACTGATTTACCCCTTTAAATTTCACTTTAATATAATATGTGATCAAATACAGGGATAAACGTTAATACATTTTAAGTTAAAGCTAAATTTAAATATTATTAGATTCATTTAAATTTTAATTGCAGAAGTAAGTATTTTTCTCACAAAACTAACAAGAAATTTTATGTTTTTCCTGCTATTATTACTCTAGAGATAAATGGATCCACATTTTAAATATTTGCGGTCAAAAAATGAAAGGAGTTTTGAGCGAAATGTGTGAAGCCAATTTACAAACAAATATTGTAGAACCCGAGATAAAACCTCATCCTAGTTTTACTCATAAAGACCATGATGAAAAAAGGCGAATGATTTGTATTCAAAAAGTTATTGTTCAATTTTTGGGTGATATTCATTATTATATTTATCAAATAATACTCAAATATGTTCAAAAACTTATATGCTATTTAGGTCAACTTGTTAATTTTTGCATAGTTCACCTATTAATGAAATTTTTATACCTTTTATTGCAAGAAAAATTTAAGAATTTAAAAAAGTTATGACTCGTGTTAATTTTTAATTTTAAGATACACACTGCACCTTTATATTTGTTTTGTTTTAGATATTCCGGGGTATGGAGATTTTTGGAATGTGCATAAATGTGTTTCTTAATCAGGATGAGTTTCAAAGCCCACCTGTATTGAAGCTGGAAGCTTATTGTAACCGAAATAAGCATTACAACTATTCTAGATTGAAATAGATTGGAAAAGGCCTTAAAGGGACAATAAGTATAAGAATATTAGAATTAGAATGATATGTCCTTGGATTAATAAGGGATATTTAAAACATTAACACAATTGTGTTTATAAATTAACTACTTTGACTTTTTATAAAAACTATATCCGGTTTTTTAATAATAAAAACATTGTCATATGCTATGCTGGTTATCATATTATATTTTTATTTTTCAGTAATTTAGTGTGTGATATAGTGTTTTTTATGTTCAAAATATGCAGTTAGAAGATAATGAGACACATGTAATTACATGGTAATTATAAATAAATTAAACTTGGTAAAAATGTGTTTTATTTTTCAACTAATTTTATTTTTCAGTTAAAACAAGTGACATTTTCTATTTTTCAACATTTAGCTACAACAAAAATTCACTAAACTTATTGTTTGTTTAGTAGTTGTAAGTAAAAGTTGTCAAATAGAAAAATGTTACTTCAAATTGCTTCAAATATCTAAATTATCAAGCCCGCCAATTTTTAAATCGCTTTAATTAGTAGTGTTCTACTTTATCGACTGAAACTGACAGGTGTAGTTCAACCGTAAGCGCTTAGCGCGCTACTGTCGAGGTCAAGCAAACTTGTTACCAACTATTTACATGAAATTCGACCCCCGTGCTGAACGTAATTCATTTATTTCGGCACTAACAACCAAACAATTGGGGCAAATGCAAACAAAGACTAATAATTTTGAGACACTAAAAATTCTCAAATATACACATGTATTTGTACACAACACCAACGCTCGCATTTACCCAGCATGGGTACATAAATTTATAGGTTATGTACCTGCCCTGATTGTTTTCCTTTTCTAAAGCTAGTAAAACGATTGTTTCTCAACGAAAGGCCAATTTGTTAGCTGATGATGGCCTGATGGCAATAGCAGTTGATTTTTGTCATGCTTTTACCCAAAAGTGTTATTTATCTTTTATAAGGCCATCATCAACCAACATAATGCTGGGATTGCTGGGCCACTTTCGAAAGGCCGTCGCATTTATTTTCCCTTCAATTACAGCAAAAGAACAGCAATATCTCAACAATTTATCGTTTGCTGGATTACCTTCATTCCAATACCACATATTAGATTTTTTGCGAAATGAGTTAATTACTGGTTTTGAACATATTGTAGACGCTCTATTAAACGATTCTAATACTGGGAAATAAAAAAAAAATTATTTGTCAAGTTATTAATAAATTTTTAATAACTAGGTTTAGATTCTCTTACTAAGATATAAAACGTTACATTTAGTCATAGGAGGTATTGGAATAAAGGTATCTAATTTACATGCTAAAGCCTCGATGGCAAGAAACAAATATAAATGATATATAAATTTATATAAAGTTATAGAAAAACATACTACTTTATGAATCTTATTTTCGAAAAAAAATATTCTGCTGCTAAAATGACATATCTTTTAACACTTGTTTTTTGTTTCAGATTAACCATGTACTCCAGAATAAATGGAACTCAAACTAACATACTTAATAGGACAAACAGTATATGTCCGACACCAGAAGAAAAACTTTTAGAACTGGTCCTGAGCAACGACACTGATGAAATAGAGAACATCATTAACGAAACATTACTAAACTATTTGTACAATGACTACAACAAACCAATTCTTCTTATAACGTGTATCGAAGAAAAAGTTAATGCAGCGACTGTTGAAACTTTGATTAATTCCGGAGCAAATTTACGTTACTCAGATGAAAATCAATGGGAAGCGTTACATTTTGCTGCAAAAAGAACAGACGTTTCCATTTTAACGACAGTTATCAATGGATTAAAAGCTATAAATTGCAATATTAATTCTGTGTTAGCCGAAAATAGCAACGTTTTACACATTCTAATCAGATATGGTGATAGTAGTAAAGAAGAATTCGAGGAATGCGCTAAGCTTTTAATTCAGAATGGTATAGACGTAAACCACGCAGATAGCAAAGCGATGTCTCCAATTCTTTGGGCAGCTAAAAACGGTTTAAAAGATATTATTAAAATTATTTTAGAATGTAGTCCTGTACCAGTAGATCTTGATTCACATAAATCCAGAGGTCAGACTGCGAGAGATATTATTATTAACAAAAAATTATATAATGGTATTTTACCAGAAAAAGTCGATAATAATAATCATCACAGAAATTCAGGAAGCAATGAAGAATCTACAAAAGAAATAGTTGCACTTTTTAATTATATAAAATCAAATCGAGAAAATGATTTTATCAATTTCAAAAATGGAAATATCTCAAATTTAGTAGACCTCGATAATGGTAATGATACCTTATTACAATTAGCTACGGACAAAAATTGTAAGGAAATTGTACAACATTTAATAAACAATGGTGCTGATAGGCTTAAAGTAACAAACAAAAACCAAAAATCTCCATTGGAAATTGCAGCTGATCATGGTTTTTATGAAATTTTTAATATCCTTTTAACAAATTTTAACAGCCCAATTCCAAATACTGTTCTAATAAGTTTACTTAAATACTACGATAATACAATTTTCGAAGATACTGATAGAAGTAAATGCTGTAGCTACCTTTTGGAAAAACTAGCACACAACAGTAACCTGCTAGATATAAACGAACTTGATGCATCAAAGAATTCTCCTTTACATTACGCTGTACGGTACGCTGATGCGCCCGTGATCAAGCAACTTCTTGATATAGGAGCTTCTTTGGGATCCAAAAATGTATTTAACATCATGCCTGTACAAAATTTGGAACCAGAATTATTAGAAAAACATTTAGACAGTTGCGTTCAATTCGATTTTAAAGGAAAAAAAGATAAAGAAGATTTTGAGATAACATTTAACTACCGCACTTTGATGCCTCCTCCTAAGAAACTTGACAAACCAGATCCGGAACAAGGCACAAATGATTTGAACAACCAAGAACTTGTTCATGAAACTGAAGTTATATCTTATATGAGCACTGCACCAGAATTTAAACATCTTCTTGTGCATCCTGTAATAGTTAGTTTCTTATTTATGAAATGGCATAGAATCCGTTGGTTATTTTATACAAATTTGGCTTTCTATGTAGCGTTTTTTGTATCTTTAGTTTTATATGTATTCTCTTACTATGCTAATTTTGCTGAAGAGCTTTCAAAATTTGAAACATTTCTTAGTAATTTCTCATGGGCAGTATTATTAGTTACATTTTTTATCTTAGTTTTTAGAGAATTTTTCCAGATAATAATTTTACCTCACAAGTATTTTACGAATTTCGAGAACTACGTTGAAATTATGCTTATATTATTATCTGGTTCTATATTATTTGTTAATTCTCCAACTGTTAATACTCGTAAACAGCTCTCGTCACTTTCCATATTGCTGGCAGCTTTCGAATTAGTGTTGATGGTAGGTCAACATCCTAAATTATCAACAAATGTTGTTATGTTGAAGACGGTTTCATATAACTTTTTTAAATTTCTTCTGTGGTATTCCCTCCTCATTATCGCGTTTGCTCTTAGCTTTTATATCCTCTTTACTGAAATACCGTTAAAATCGTCAGATAACAATACAAATGATGAAACCGAAGATAGTTTTTCCGACCCGGGAAATTCTGTCTTTAAAACCATCGTTATGCTTACAGGCGAATTTGAGGCAAGCGATATGAATTTCAAAAGTTTTCCCATTGTGAGTAAACTCATATTTGTACTTTTCATTTTTATGATTGCCATAATATTACTTAATCTCTTGAATGGTTTAGCTGTAAGCGATACTCAGATGATTAAAAATGATGCAGAGCTACTTGGTCATATTTCCCGAGCACAGCACATTCGTTATGTTGAAATAATGTTATTAGGAAACGTAGTACCTAAAAATATCTTTAAAAAAATTAATGACATTTGTTGTTGCTTTCCGTTCGCACAAAATTGGAATTATGCCCTTTTTAAACCTCTTGCTGAAAAAGTTTGTCTATTTCCACATTTGTTCAATAATTACGAAATGACAGTGTATCCGAATAGGAACGGACAGATATTTGTACCAGTGAATAAAAAGCAAAAATGTTGTTACGGATGTTGTTATAATATTTATTTAAATCGTGAAACGATTAACAGAACAAATGAACTTGTTCAAGCTAGAAAAGAACAAAGAAAGACAGATCAAGTTTCAGAAAAAACTGAAGCTGAAATATGTCACTTGACGAGTAAAATAGAAAAATTGGAGGATCTAATTCTTTCTTTGAAAAAAGTAGTTGAAAGAAATTATAAATAAATAATTATAATTATATGAGTTACATATTTTTTATACTAAAATGAATAAGAACTAATAGGCCAGTCAGTAAAGACATCCTATTTTGAACATTTCACATTAATTACAAAAGTTTTCAAACTTTGCAATAATAAACAGCTAATTTAAACAATACTTAATTTAAATTTGCAACCATTTCCAAGGTCCGGAACTAATTAATTTATACTAAAATTGCGCTTTTGTTTATAACATTAAGAAAAAGTTTGCAGAAGTGCTGCAAACTTGAAACAATATATATTGTATTATTTTCAACTTTATATCAGATTTGCAAAAAAAAATATGTAAAAGTTTTGAAAATTGGTTGCAAATGTTATTTTTCTTAAAAATCTGGTAAATTTGCAACCTCGGACAAGGTCTGGCACCTTGAAAATTTAACAAAAATCAACAATTCGCACTTTTGCATTTGTCAAAAATTTTTAAAAGTATTGTAAATTTTACAGAACGATTTAAATACCTTTCTATAAATAAATACAAATTTGTAACGCTCCAAAATTAATGCAGATTGTAAATGGTCCATAATCAATTTGGATTTGCGAAATTAATAGAAAAATATCTAGGGGAACAAAAAAAATAGTCATAAGCAATATAGAATTTGCAACCTTACACTTCAAGCAAAATATTTAAATATTTTCTTGTTTTCATTTTTTATCGACTTTACAGATAATATTCATATTTACCCCATAGGGTAAATGAGATATTTGTTGGCCAGATGATAGTTATTGGTTATTGGCCACTTGAGCTTTAATAATTTTTATTAAGGATCAGTTTAAATTTATCTAAATTATAAATTATTCAATAAAATCCGGCAACATTTTATTACATCATCAACCATGCTTATACCCGCCACATTTTAGTATTTGGCTTCATTTTAAAGAATAAAGTTGTGTTTTCGCAGCAGAGTTAAATATTGTGATGTTTGTTTATTTTCAAACAACAGTTTATTTATTAATAATTTATTTAAACACTTATTTATTTTATAACACAACTATTCTAATTTACTTCGAATACTTCGAATGTCTTTAAACTGATCACTATTTATATTCACCACTGTCTATCTACTACCCAGACAGCACAAATCAATCCATTGGATGTCCATCGGAAGTCCATTCATGGACATATCATCTGTCCAAAGGACGTCCAGCATTTTACCAAAGGACATCCGCTGGACTATACAAATGTCCCACTTCTGGACGTCCATGTGGACTCCATGAAAGGTCCATATATGGACTCTTTTTGTATTGCTTTATTGTCATAAATATTATCAAGCATGTATTAGTTTTATACGCACTCCTTTCTGTTGACCTTCTCAGCCATTTTCTTAAGGCTATTTCGCTTACTTTTTAAGCAGCACCATTGTCACTCTCAGCAGCAGCTAAAAAAAGACATTACATTTTATACGAATATTGAGTCTTAAATCAATCCTTTAATAAACGCCTGATCAGGCAAAAGTGATAGTTAAAAATGTAAAATTTTTAGATCAAATATTATTAGCTAATATGAAAATATGCATTGACTAATGTACTTTACCCCTATACTTACATATAAACAAAAAACTGCTCATTGTTTCTTTAAATTACCATTTTACTTTCATGCCATCATATTATGTGAATTCTTTCGTGAGGGTATTAGAAATTATGGAAACGAACCATCTTTTTATATGTTTGTCATGTCCTTGTCCCTGGTTTTGGTAACTGCTGAATCTAAAATTGCAATAAAAATATGTATTTGTAAACATAAAAGAGAAATAACTTATGAAACATCTTTCAATGCATTATTTCTTAAACGTTACAAAACGATTCTATTTTATTTAATAAAACTAAAATTTACAGCTTCTTTAAAAATATTTGTATCTTCTAAATAGCCTTCTACTTCTGCTATCGTCTCATCCAGTACAAATAGAAACTTTTCTTCTGCTTTGAAAGTTTTCTCGCCTCTTAGTTACAATAATAAGTGTGTTGACATCATCTCGAATTTGCAGCATATTAGTTAGCTTTTAGTAAAGCCATTTTCTTAAATAGGTAGGTACATCATTTGACAAAATGTCTAAAAGAAAGGGATTGTTTGAATGTAAATCGAAAACATAAAGTTTAAAACATAATTGATAGGTTTTATTAGTTTAAAACAAACGATTTCCTTTTTAATTTTTAGATTTTTAAATGATTTAATTAATAATTATACTTATTTTCTTACCAGATAAACATCCATGTGCTGTTTGTTTTCTTCTTAACCTCTTTCTTCTTTTCTTCTTAGAGTCTGGCCTGAGTGGCCTTTTACTTTTCTATCTTGTCAACGAAGGCGAGTGGAGAGGAAAATTATTTGATTTATTTTAATTAAAACCTAGTAGTAAATAATTAAATTATACAAGAAGAATTATAATAATTTATTATAAGTTAGTCATTTTTATATTGTCCATCATGGACATATTTTGGACATCCATTGGACTTCTGAATGGGTATATCCATTGGATAACGGAAAACGGATGTCCAATGAATATCCATATGAAGTTCATGGACATCCAGGACATCATTTGGACAAAATGTGGATGTCCAATGGACATCGTGTGCTATCTGGGTAATTACTATTTATCTTCACTGTCCATATAACTACTGACTCTGATGGCTCATCCACCAATATTTATATAGAAATTGGTGGTCTAGAATGTTCCTCCACCAAAATTACCAGGATGTACCAGCAACGTTATCACGTTATATTTAGACTAGAAATAGTATCCCGTTGACTCTGGAATGTTCGCGAAAGTGTCTCCACCATAGTCGTCACATAGGTTTGGTCTTAAGGGTTTTAATTATGTATAATAATCAAAAAAGTTGAGCCTCTAAGGCCAAATAAGACAGAGAGGGACTTGGAGGGTTAGAGCATGACTGAATAATGAAATGCCTCACATAACAATATATACGAAAATTACAGTTTTTCTTAAGTAAGTTATATTTATTGTAGGTTTTATTTATATTTGGTAGTTTTGGTATATTATTGGTAAACTTTCGTATTTTTATTTAATATTGTGTAATGTTTACATTTTTCCGCGTTTTTTTTTTTGAGTTGCCAACTACTATAGCGTAGATGAGCACGTTAAATATTTATTGGCCGGGTGGCCAATAATTGTAACTAATCGGAATATATTCTATTGAAATTTATGATTTATTTCATATTTTGTTTATGATTTCTAAAAATATATTGTAAACAGTAGTTGGCCGGGTGTCAATTACTATCTTATATAAGAGGCCAATATCTGTAACAGGAATAATTTATTTATAAAATATGTAACGTTTTACGGCGCAGTAATAACGTTATGACCCACCTCTCGTAGTTTTTATAGATTGGTTGAGTTTTAGCCAATTAGGTAAACAATGACTTGTAACGTGTTATAGTTGGCTACTTGTTTGGCTCATGGTTTTGTGGAGGTAGGCGTCAATTTTTTAAACTGTTTTGTCGTAAAGAAAATTACACCATACATTAAAATATCACTTTTTCTATTCCAATAAAAAACTAATATTTTAGATTTCGTTTAAATTTTGTAAACAAAATTCAATTAGACTGTTTTTTGTAGAAATGCCGAAAGTCAATAAAGATGAAAAATATTTTGAAGGTTATACGGAACAGGATGTCCAGAAACCTTTAGATGCAATTAAAAATGGCGTTAGTGAAAGAAATGCGGCTGCAGAATTTAAAGTTGCTAGAGCAACCTTGCAGTTTCGTACAAGTGAGAAATTTAAAGAAAAAGTTACGCATGCACCAGATCCTATATTAAGTAACCAAGAGGAAATATTTTTAACCAATTAGATCCTAGAATGTCAACTAAAAGGATTTCCACTTTGAATCGAGAATGTTCAAGCTTTAGTGAAATCATTTTTAGATAAAAATCCACGAAATATTCCGTTCAGGGAAAATACACCTGGAAGAGGGTGGTTCAAAGCATTTTTAAAGCGCCATCCTTCTATAACTCTAAGAACTCTAGAGGCTATAACGACGGCAAGCAGCAATGTTTCAGAGTCAGATATTAGAAATTGGTTTTCTCAAATACACTCCTGTTTAAAAAAAAGGATATGATCATATATTAAACGATCCATCCAGAGTATACAACGGCGACGAAATTTGCTTTCTTCTCTGTCCCAAAAATAAGAAGGTTTTAGCTGCGAAAGGATCAAAAAATGTTTACTAAACTAAACATGATTCAAAAACGAATTTAACAGTATGTTTAGTTTCTCGGCCGTCGGTGATATAAGCCCACCAGTGATAATATATCCTTATAAAAGGCTTCCTGCAAACATTGTTAATTCTGCCCCTAAAAAGTATGGAATAGGTACGAGTGATACAGGGTGGATGAAAGAAGCAACATTTTATAAGTATATTGGCAACGTCTTTGATAAAGATTTGGTAGAAAGGGGTGTCCAGTTCCCAATAATATATTCCAATTAAATAACGAAAAAAAGCCCCTTCGAGCTTACATTTATTTTTAATTGGATGAAACAAAGTGGAACTTGTGTATTTTGATGTGGTCTTTCCGAAAAAAAGAAAAAAATGATGTAGCTGTTTTTCAATTTTTTTTAAATTAGGAAAAACCGGGTTTTCAGGAATTTTCCATGGTAAAAATGCTAATTATCTGGGCAAGTATCATTCTGATAGTAAAAATAAATGCACCAATCGGAAGAGGAGGCAAAAATAGTTCGGAATTTCATTGTACAGGTAGTTTTAATGGCGAATTTCTCCGCCCGAAGTGCTTTTACCAAAAAGTTGTTTTTTCGTTTCTTTGATCAGAAACATGAACATGAAATTTGCGATGAATTTGTGGCGAAATTATAAATGTTAGACATATGTGCCCATGAGAGAAGTTGCGTATTTTTTTGTGGGCTCTCAAATAAAATAAGTCCCGCGACGAAATCTGCCATAATTTTTCGGGAATTCGCAGGAAACCGGAAGGCGTACATTTTTTAAATTTTTTTCCCATATGATTTTCTCCTGGTTTTTCGAAAACATGTAACAAAAAATATATTTGAAGAAACTAACTGCGCCATCGGAAAGAGCACAAAAAAATATACAAAATGTTAGGAAATTAATCCTAAGCTTGAGTGTAAGTTCCAACTTGGTGATAAGCTTGTTTTTTGTTCTCTGATTTTCTTCTCGGTTGATGCTTCATCCTCCTTTTTTTGGCATTGTCAATCGCGGCCCTTTTATGCCTATCCCAGGTTTTATAAATAAACTCTTTTCCGTAACGTCGAGCTACGTAATGTTTGCGACACCTCTCATGCAATATAAAACCTGGTTCTAAAGAACTGAAAAAATCATCCCCTCTCTCTTTGCTGACCATCTGCAGACCTTTCAATCATGTCGGTCTAATTGGGGTAAGTTCACCCTCTGCAAGTTTCTGATGACATAATAAACACAGGCCAGCCATTGCAACCTGGAAACAAAAAAAATTATAGCACTGTGATAGAATTTTTTTAATTTAAGAACGTACTTACGCTAAAGAAGTCCGAAAAACCACGTGTACACAGAGCTTGCTGAACACGGTTATTAAAAATCTATGCCGATGAACACTATCAAGCGATTCAATTTTTAATAATATGACAGTTTCAAGTTTAAACTTGTCGGATAGCGAACGCCGAGACCATGGCTATCCTTGATACGACGTCCGGCGAATTTTGCGGTAATTCTATTTCTTGCACAAAACTCAAGTAACGTCTTATAACAAGTCAGTAAAATACAATTTAATAAATTTTAGGCCTAATAAATTTAGGTATGTAAGAAATTTAAAACTGGAAATCACAAAAAATCAAATAACAGAAATGCACGAGTTTTGGATCCCGCGGAGCGCGTGTAATGGGACTTTGTCGGGAAAATTCTACAACTTAGAAGAAACATACACACTTTAAACTTTGTATACACATTCAGAAGATATGAGATTTGGGATTGCTCAATTTTCAGACCAAAAAACTGAAAATCGTCAATTTTAAGCAATTTTTCTCAAAAACCGTATTTTTTGGTCGTCACTCAATGAACAGTGGTCAAAAAAATAGATAAAATATTTTTACAGAATTTTCCGTATTGTAATCGTATTCTAGACATAACAGAGTATTCAAAAAAAAAGTTTTGAGTCATTGGGTGCATTTTTGGCATTTTTGTGCCACTTCAAACTTTCGAAAAAAAATTTAGTTTTTTTAGGGAAAAAAAATTTGTTAAATTGTTTGATATCTTGGCCAATTATAATCCGATTTGGGTAAAATTCACACAGGTATAAGATATTTAAGAGTAAGCTCTGTAAGTGGCATTAAAAAAATTTAAATAGTTTGGCTGTTATAGGCAAACAATGAAATTAGGCTTGCGGTACACTTTGCCCTTCCGCCATATGCCCAATTTTGGGATTTCTCTTGCTCCCTTCTGGGAATCAATAGTCACACCCCTTAAGTTCAAAACGAATTTTTGTTTCTTCAAATATCTCAATGTTTACCAAAGTTATGAAGAATTTAGTGTTTGAACATTTAACATATTCAATTTTTCGACCTTCGCCGCCTCAAAATACTAAACAAATTTCAATCGTCCATACCGCGAGAACGGTGCATCGGATCAAAATTTCTCAAGAGACATAAAAATTAGCATTTTTTCTAAGCTTTCAAATATCGTAATCTGCGTTTTAAAAATATTGATTTATTTGCGACATGCGCATGCGCAAAATTGAAAAATTGACAAAATCCAAAATTTCGGCACTTTCGAAAAACTGCTACACTTCGTTTTGCCTTTTTTCGAAAAGATCACCTCAAAATACATAGAATCCATTTTGTTTCATCGAATTACAATTTAATGTAAGCTCAAAACCGGTAATTTAATTCCATTAATATTATTCGTATCTATGCCCATCTGGGCATAAAACCCATAATACATATGAAACGAGTAATTTATGTAAAAAATTAAATATAATAGTAATTGCGCTTTATCCAAATTCTACTAGGATCTTGCAGCCTGCCGATGTTTCGACACAAGCCATTAAAGACTCTTTGGGCAAAGAGTGTGTTAAAGTTTCATAGAGAAAATCCAAGAAGTACTGTCACAAAGGAAACATTTGCTGCTATTTTAAAAGGTGTTCTAGAAAATTTAAGACCAGATGTAATAAAACAAGGATTTAAAAGTTGTATATTTCCTTGGAATGCCTCGGCTATAGATTACTCAAAATGTCTAGGTAAAAATATTGAAAAAAAAAAATGTGAAGACGGCATAACTATTACATTTTCAAAATACAAAAGTATAATCGGAGAAGACAGGCTACGATTATTTGAGAATATGAATGAGGAAACTTATGAAGACGAAAACTTATTTAAACTTTACCAAATATATAAAGAATTTATGAAGACTAATAGTGAATAATAAAATTGAATAAAAATGTGTATTCTGAAGATGTTGAGCAAGAAATCGAAGATAATTTTATTATTATTTATTATTTTATTATAGAAACTATGCCAATTATTTTAGATGATAGCAAGAATATAAATATTGTGAAAATAGCAGAAGACCTAAAGGAAGATACAAATTATAATTTAAATTTAGACAAAAATACAAATATGGAACAATTAGACCATCACTTCGACTTTGAACCCTCTACTTCTTTCGCCATAAAAAACCATTTTATTTTTTCCAAAATGCCAAAGAGAAAAGAAAAGAGACAATCAGAAAAAGTATCCTTTGTATTGATTTCTTCAGTTTGGAGAAAACATCAAGAAGAAAAGATCGAAAAACAGAAATCAGAAGACGAACTTAAACAAAAGGGAAAAGAAGAGAGACTTCAAAAACAAAACAGAAAACAGACATAAAAGGAAAGCAACTAATTAATGGCAAACAGCAAAAAAAAAAACTCAGCAAAATAGGTTAATTCTGTTATCAACTCAAATAAAGCAAATGTTGGCGATGTTGCGAACGATGTGTTACATAATAATATTGATGCTGTTGCTAGGGGTGAAATAACATCAACAATATTGAACAATGGTGTTAAAGTTCATTTCCCTCAGGCTAATTCCCAGCCACAATTCTTTAAAGTCGAGGCACAGATGGCTAATATTTTGGTCAAACTGAAAAGTTGACATTCCAACATATTCAAAACAACATTTCTAAGAATGCTGTATTAAATGGTCTTAAATAAGAATAGCATGAAGACAAGAAGTATCCTTAAGTGGCCAATGACTGTCTCAGTTACCCTATTAGATGGGTATGAACTAGTACATAGAAGAGAAAACAATCAATAACGTAAATCGAGCCAAGAATAAGAAATTAACCCAATACCGTTGTAAATAGGCCATTTAGATAATACCTAAGGATTTATTTTAGGTTATATCGAACCGTCGCGTCAGCGTCGGTCAATTGCAATTTTGAAATAGAGTTTATATGTAAAAAAACGTCGCTAAGTTATAACTACCAATTAAGCTGGACGAGTGTAATTCACTGATTCGTAAAAAACAAAAAAAACCTGAGTGGATTTAAGTGAAATATTTCGATGACTCAATCAAATACTGCCACAACTAAAATGCTATTGTTTTGAGAAATTTTCGTTTTAAAATTTTGTAAGCCTCTATTTTCATTATTTTGTTTTTGGCATAAAATCTTTATATTTTGTTTAAAAGCTATGACATTTTGCTGTTAAAATTAACAAATACGATTATAAAAGCACCTTAGCTTGAATTATTGTAAAGTTTGTAAAAAGTTTGGTAATTTTTGCAGAAAATAACCCGAACTGAGGCAGTTTTAGATACAGTTTGCAGCTGCATTTTAAATCACTTTAGGGCATCTCTAAGAATATTTTGGTTTGTGCGGTATTTAAAATAAAATCTAGATGATATTTTGCATCCATTAAACCAAAAATGTAATTTTCTTTGTTTTTTGACTTTTATGGAAACAGAAAATCAAATAAGTAGTTATAAAAGCATCTACAACTCGAATAGATAAGTTTTGTTCCCAAAGTAATGGATTCGGAGCACTGTAAGAAACTTACTTTGATTGCCTGAATGACGACATATTATCCCATAACAAATACCAAGATCCAGACTTTCCACATATCCAATTTTAAGAATCAATGAATTTAGAAGAAATTAATATTGAGATAACTAATGTTTTTGACAATCCTGGACCATCCGGATGCAGGAAACAAAGCTCTCATAATTTAAATCATGTTTTGTCTTTGTAAATTTATTTCATTAAAACAGCAGTTTCATAATACCTTAATTTGTATATTATTTCCTTCTAATTCTATTTTTCAATTTTGTCAAAATCAAAAAATATTTCAATTTTGTTTGAAGTAGAACCAACTGTCTCAAAGTTTCAAATGATGTATTTCTTTGGTGACAAAATACCGTTTTCCATTTCTTTGTTTTATCAATAAATATTCTATATACGGAGTGGCCCAAAAGTCTGGAAACCGCCAATTATCTCGTAAATTGCTAGTCCTAATTGTACAAAATTTGGGGTACACCCATTTTGGGATACGTAGATTCCAGATTTATTATTTGCAATGTTGCCAGATTTTCCGTTTCTCTTATAATATTAGTCACTTTATTTTTCAAATTCATCACCCTGTATATTAAGTCATTATTGGAATCTCCTATTCAATACGAGTTCAACCATATGTTGTTAATTATGATTTTATGTAGTCTAGAAGGTCTTATATAAATAAAACAAACATGGAGAAATGTGGTAGACGCATTCTACCATCGATTAGGGTACTGTCAACTCACAAATGGAACACATTTTAAACACTTGATAACGTAACCATTATGTTTAAAATGTTGCAATTTTTCTTTCCTTTTACTAAAGGTTAAAAGGTGCTTCCACATTAAGCTTTTTGACTCAAGAAATAATGATGAATATATATATATATATATATATATATATATATATATATATATATATATATATATTTTTATAATGTTCGTATGCTCATTGATGAATTAAGTTTAATGCTTAAATAAAACAAGATCATTTAGGAATGTTCCTTTATTTCTTTTAGAACAATAATTTTGTGTCGAATTTCTGATCGCCCATAGCAACTACGTTTTTCTACCACCTTTCGTGTGTAATTCTTGATAAAAACTAAATATAACTTTGTACCGCCAATGTACCGTTGAGACGTGGCATCGAGAAGGTTCCCTTTGACTTGATAGAATGTATTTCGACGCCACCGACGCGACAGCAACAAACGTTCGCGAGCACTGGCCCTTAAAATAAGAATGTTACTCGGGATGTTATTTTATCTTTTAAATCTGAATCATTTATCACGATATCTGTATTAAATATGTTAAAATACTCGATAAGCATTTCTTATTAAAGTTAGGTTAAGAAATATTTTATTAAACGCGGATTGCATGATGAGTCATCTATAAAATTATTTAAAATACATATGTCGTTGAGACATAAAAATATTTTGTTTATCTACTTTGGCCTGCTGTAACTACAAGTTATTCAGATGAAATATTGCATCAGTGGATCAAGATCGAACTTTTTGTTAAACCTTAGGGACCGAGCAGGACCTACTTAAAATGTATCTATAGATTTTGGGTTTTAGTTAGTTGTAATAAATCCCATTTTCAAGGTCATTCATGCAATAGTTGTATGAGTTGTCATCGGTTTGCAGCACTTTTGCAATTTTTTGTCTATGATATAAACAAAAACACTATTTTACAAAAAAAAAAATCATGTTCTGGACTTTCAAAACAGTTGCAAATCTGATATAATGTTGAAAATATTACAGTATATATTACTTTAATTTTGCAGCACTTCTGCAATTTTTTAAAATGGTTATTATAATTTTTTGGAATTATTAATATGTTCCAGACCTCAGAAAAAGTTGCAAAATTAAATTTACAATTATTTCAATTTAATAAATATTCCAACAAAGTTTGAAAATTTTTGTAATTAATATGAATTGATTATCTCTAATGACTAGCCTATAACATTTTAGCTCATACTGAAAAAAATTAAAAGTAGTTGAAAACATTATAATGTAATAAATTTTTGTAGTAAATGAATATTTGAAATTCGTAATATAGAATTTTTGTGATTTTTTATACCTTTTTATTTTCCAGTAAAATTATAAATCTATTTTTAGCTATAATTTAACAAAGTGTATAGTCATTCTATGTATTTTTTTAATATAAAACATTTAAAAAAGTATCTTGCGGTATATTTGTATTTCGTAATATAGATTTTTGGTGTTTTTTAAATACTCGAATGAAGCTTTGATCTGAACATTTGTAATTTCCCAATAAAATTATAAAACTAGTTATAAGCTTTAATTTAATAAAGTGTATCGTCATTCTATGTATTTTTTAATATAACATTTGTTAAAAAAATTGTTTTATTTGTGTCTATGTAGGTGTAGAGGCACACTTCAACCAAAAGTCGTTTATTACCCGAGATAATAAAATAAATAAAGAATTAACATTTTACTGAAATACCGTCAAAAACGCCAGATAACAATACAACTGATGAAACCGAAGATAGCCTTTAAAACAGTGGTCGCCAAACTCTCAATGTGTTGAGCTACTTTGTTAATTTTGGAATAAACAGCGAGATGCCCACACGGAAGCCACGTAACGCAACGTAAATGAAATAATCCACAGTTAATTTATCATTATTTATTTATTTATTTTACTATTTAACTGGTAATACATACGTACTAATAATAAACTAATAACAAAATAACTAATATTACTAGTACGTACTTGTTCATAGCTACATTCCTACCTACCAAACGAAGGTGTTTGAAAAATAAACACAAACTTTTATCCAGCCACAACGGCATGTCACGTAAGATTTAAATATAGTTAATAATAACAACAAAAAAGTAACGCACTATCATGAACATAAACATTGAAAAATAAAAAAGCACGTTCAATGAGAAGGCTGACACTCAGACTCATCGATAATTTTTTTAATGTTTGCAGTATAATTTGATACAGCCATTCGAATACAATTATCCAAATGTTCATCTGTAAGTCGATTGCGATATTTGTTCTTAATAAACTTCATATTGGAAAAAGAAGATTAACACAAATAGGTTGAACTGAATAATGCTTTCACTTTCAAGGCAACACGGCATAGAACTGAATATTTGTCTTTACTTACAATAGGCCAGATACATTTGGTACTTGAGACTAACGATTTTAAGGATAATCATTTTGAAACATAATTACTTCCATTTCTGTTGCAGCGATGTCTTCGCCAAAGTTCTGCATAACACAAGTTGCAAACTGTTGGATATCAATTTCCATAAAGGGCGAAACAACAAACTGCGCTACTAAAGTCATTTCGTTGAAATCCTTAAAACGATTTTTGAAGTTATTCTTCAGGGTAGAAACTATTTTTACATGATATTTGCTGTCATAGGGTTCTAATGGATTTTGAGATATTTTTTCTGAAAGAATAGGAAAATGCTTGGCATCGCTGTTAATTAGGTTTTGTTTTTAAAACTCCAGCTTTTTGATAAATTCTTTTATATCAGAAATCATTTCCTCTAGTTCTTTGTCTCTCCCCTGAAGCTGCAAATTAAGTTCGTTTAATTTATCTGTAATGTCCACGAGAAAACCAAAATCTCTAAGCCAGATTGAATTTTCTAGTTCCGGAGTCGGTTCATCGCGTTGTTTGAAAAATTAAACTATGTCAGATAGGACATCATTAAAACGTTTCAGCACCCGTCCTCTACTTTACCATCGGACTTCGGAGTATTGACAGTCAACTTCATCGGCCAAGGTTTTGAATAATCTTCTTTGTAACGCTTGAGCTCTAATCTTGTTCACAATTTTTACCACCAGTTTCATAACGTTGTTTAGTTTCAGGAAATTTCCACATAATGCTTGCTGATGGATAATGCAGTGGTAACAGAGAAATTGCGGAAAAGTTTCATTTTTATAACATAACGCCATCAGACCCTTATCACAACTCACCATAGCTGGAGCGCCATCGGTTGTCAAGTCTACCATTTTCTATATTGGAATTTTCTCGGAAGAAATATTATTTTTTAAATGAGAAAACAACTCCTGTCCAGTAGTGTGTCCTTTCAGTGGAATAAACTTCAAAAGATCTTCTTTAATCGTAAAATCACTAAAACCCATCCTACATTTGGGCATTGTCAACGACATCTGTTGATTCCTCCAGTTGAAGTCAAAAATAAACACAGTTATCTAAGTCAGTTTTTAACTGTAAAAAAATATCATTGCTCATTACTTCTACACGTCTCATTACTGTATAGCAGAAAGTTGCATAGATTTTATATCTGAAACTATCTCGTCTTTATTTCTAAAGTTGGCAAATAACGAATCAGCAGCTTCTAAAAACGCCTGTTTTATCATTTCCCCGTCTTCATAAGGTTTCTTTTTTTGTGCAATTATCTGGGACGCACGGTACGATGCTTCAGTTGCAGCCTTAGTTTTGTCGACTGTTCTTAAAAATATTGATTGTTGTCCAATTAAGGGCGGGCGTGGGCAATGTATTTAACATAGGCATACACAACGCTCTTTCAATGACTTTTTAGCTGAAACTACAACAAAGATAAAACTGAAAAAATTCCTGCCGATAATAGATATATACTACTGTTCAATAAAGGTTTTTGGTGTGTCTAACTATAAGGGATCGTTTAAAAATAATTCCCAAAATATGCTAATTTTTACGATGAAATAAAGCTAAAAATATACCAGTAATAATTACCCGATGATGAAAAATTCTTCTTTGAATAGGCTATATACTAAAGCAACAAATGTCACTTAAAATATCTAAATTAATTGCGTCAATTTTCTTAAAAGCTCATTGAAGTAAATTTTGGAATAAATTATAAATCGCCATTTATGTGTAATAATCGCCTAAAATATAAAAGAAAACTTCCTAAAACTGCATACAGTAGGCATACAGTAGCCACAGGTTAATTCGGAGCTTCTCTAATAGATGGCGCTAAAGTCGTCTTGAATAAAAATAAAAATAAATTCAAATATGCAGGTCCTTATTTAGGAGTTTACTAATATGTATATCATTTCAATTATTAAGTTGATTTGTATTCGATTTTTTTAATTTTGTAAGAATTAAACATATTCAATATTTGCGTAAGAGCATGAAGGATATGTAAGTAATGAGAGAAAGCCTCAACTGTATACTTTGAGATCGGAAAATGTCTGTACGGAGATGGTAAAAATTTATTGCTTGCTTATTTTGTTGGATACTGGATCCTAGGTGTTAATGGTAGGTACTTTTAGCTGTTTTATAAAATTGAATATTTCAAATATTCATACAAATCTAATATGCTTAAATGTATTTTTTTTTCAAATTAGGTTTTAACTTTCATGTATCCAGTAAAGTATAGGATTGCTTTTTTTTCGACTTGTAGTTTTCAACTGTACTTTAGGTTTTGACGATAATTCAAAAATGAATAAACAGTAAATTTTAAACTTCAAATTTAATCTAATGAAAGCTAATAAAAGTTATATAGATTTGAAAAATAGATATTTTAAAAATATTTTTGGATATACAGGGTATTGCGTTTTTCTTGGCAAATAAAAATGTATATTTTTTAGATAGAATACCCTGTATTTTATTTTTAGAATATTTTAGTAATACTGTATTCAATCCTAGAATATTTTTATAAAATATTACACTATTGCCAAGCATTAATTTTTTTTGAAATTAGAGAATGATGCAGACCGCAAATTAAATTATCATAATTTAGGTAGGTTTACATTGATCTCAAAGTTGTTTAATATACAGACTTACAAGATACTAAGCTAACGAATAGTGGAGATAGAACTGATTTTAAGTTCAATTTACTCAATTTTTTAAAATGCATCATCGTGTATATTATCTTATCATAAAATTCTTTAAAAATTTGTCTATACAACGATACCAATAGTTAGCCAATAACGCATATTTGATAGATAGCTGTTTTATTATTAGAAATACGAACGACGAAATTTTTAATATAAAAGTTGTATGATTATATTTAACAATTATTCCTAAATATACAAGGTGGTCCATAAACGAGGTGCGAACCAAATCTATACTTTTTGAAAGCAAAACACCCTGCAGGTTGTTATACTAATTTTGTTTTCTCATCGTCAATCAATTTTAATAAAATTAACTTCATTAATTTGCTATGTTGTATAGGGTGTGTCAAAACGTGAGGTTACGATTTTCTCAATTTTGTAAATGGACCCTGTATTAATCAATTGGTGGTATAACATATAGGGTATTCCATTTAAAAAAATTGAGAAAATTGAAAATTTTAACACACCCTATATTCAACATAGCTAATAAATGAAGTCTATTAAAATTGATTGACGATGTGAAAACAAGCAGATATGGGTCAGCCCCTCGTTTATGTAAGAATTTTTATTAAACACGGTCAAACAACTTTATTATTTTTGTGTTTCGTATTTCCAATATTAAAACAGCTATTGATCAATTACGCACTAATGGGACACCCTGTATTTGTGTTATTGGCTAACATGTTGGTATCGTTGGATAGGTAAATTTAAAGAAATTTTATGCTAAAATTTTGCATTTGAAAAAATTGACGAAATTCAACTTAAAATTGGTTATATTTAAGACATAAAATAAACCAATTCTATCACCACTACTCGTTAGCTTAGTATCTTATAATTATGTATTTGAAACAATTTTGAATCATTGTAAACCTACCTAAATTATGATAATTTAATTTGGGATCTGCATCATTCTCTAATTTCGTAAAAAAAATAATGGCTTGACAAACCTGTTATATTTTTAAACAAAATTCTAGGGCTACATACAGTTTCTAGGGCTACATACAGTTTCTAGGGCTACATATACAGTACTATCAAACCATTCTAAAACTAAAATAAAATACAGAATGTTCTATTTATTTGCCAGACAAAAACGCAACACCAAATGTACTCAAAAATATTTTTAAAATACGTATTTTTTTAAATCTATATAATTTTTATTTAAAACTTATTGGCGTGTCAATAACACAAATTGAAATATTAAACAATTACGCACTAATAGAGCACTTTATAGAGCTTGTCAGCATTGGGGTGATCAACTCAATTGTTCGCATTCTGCTTTTATAACCGTGTTGTTATAAATAAAGGCATAGGTACCTATAGAAAATAAATTGAAGCCCACTAAAGAACTTCTTTGTTCATACTTTACAGAACCTATCTACCTAGTTGATGCCCTTACGTAGAGTGTATGTATTAAAATATTCGCGCTAGAAAACGATTTACCTCCCACTCTTTTGCCACAAGCTGAATTTTTCAGAGATAAAAGGTCATGATAAGGTAACCCTTATTCCAGAGGTAATACAAAATAAGACTGTGCAGAAGGGCACTATCGCCAAAAAACCAGATATTGATACCGCCGAATAGAGAAAAAATTACTCATTTTTTGTTCCAATGCACAATAAAATCTTTGAAGGGAGTAACTGTTTATACTTAAAAATCATTTGCATTAGTACTTACGGCAGAAAAAAAATTAAACGTAAATATCTCAGTTTCAGCTCTTCAAAAATTTGGTTAAAAAGTCGTCATTTTTAAATATACCACTCATTTAACAAAAAAGGAAGGCCTAAATGAAAAAAGAAATCATAAAAATTTTGTTTATGTGTTGACAAGGTAACAAAGTAAACACCATATTTCTACTTTTGAATTAACAAAGATATAACAAGAAACGATGAGAGATGTCATAGGTTTACGCTGTAATTAATTCCCACCGCCAATTGATCGACTTTCAGTGCATGTCTCTCTTCGCCTTCAACGTAGCATAGCTATGTTTCTCTCTACATGCCGGCTGATGCATCACATTATTGATGTGGTAGGATTTTTTCATTTTTTTATTATAAAACTTCTCGTTAGGTCCCAATGGGCAATGTGTCATATTGTTATCTGTTTTTACTAAAGAATTAATAAGTGTATGTGTTATATATTAAAGTACCTAATAAATTGGGAAGAAATATAGACATTTTTGCGTCTTTATTATATCTACATTCATCCTGTTGCGGCTGAATGTATTTGGGTAAGTTATAAGTTTTCGTTTAAAATTTTAATTACGGATTTGTTGTTGTAAGAAGCAAAGACAAAAATGATATCAAAATAGGGATGTTCTTAATCCTCGCCAAGTCAATATGCTTGTTGATGCAACAAACAGGATGGAAATAAGAAGTCAATGTTTTAATTACATATTTCATGTTTAACGCTGAGACAGAGGAAAAAACGAATGGCATTAGATGAAGAATGGGTGGTTACTTTAGTAGAACAGCTTAATAAATTTGATGTTTTTAAATATGGATCATCGAAATTAACTTCTATATCAACTAAGGAAATTTTCAGTGCAAAAGTAGAGGCCTTAAAATTAACAGCAGAAGAAAAGGGTCAAACGACTTTTTAGAGTTTATTAAGTATTGTTGATACTCCAGATTTTTATAAGCCATTAAAGAAAATACAATGGACAAAGACAATCAACAGAAAACTCAAAAACTCTCCAACTTCTCAATCCTTGCGGTATACACCGATAATTTTCATAGATGTACAATATTCTAACAATAGTATTCTCTTCTAGACTAAGAAAGCAAAATTTGCAAATGCAGGAAAAAAATATTGGCTGTATCGGTTCCTGCACCTACCTGTATGGCACAGAAAAACTGTAGAAAAAGTTTGATCACAGTCGCTAATGTTTTGGAAAATGTTGATTCGTGTGGTGAATCTTATTCTGATTAGTTTAAAAGTCTTGTGCTATAAATTTTAATATTATTAATTTATGCTTTATATACTTTTAATTATTCTTATTATAATGTTTTTTACATTGGGAATTTATTGTATTTTGCAAAGCAATAGCCTTACTGTTTATAATCGATACTTATATATACTGTGTTTATACCTTCAATAAATAGTTCATATTTTCTTATTTTTTATTTTCCCCAAAAAATAAAAAATAAATCATAGCGTATAAATCAATAATCCGTGTATAAAATAATATGAGAGAGTCAAACTGATTGCATACATTTTAGCACTGAGAGAGAAGAATAGAGAGTGAGAGACTTTACCTTCAATGTTTGCTTTCTAGTTAAACCATGACATAACTAATTGTTTATTGCTATATTTTTGTTATTATAAAAACAAAAAATATGGGGAAAGCACTGTTACCTTGTTAATACATTGGCGAAACTTTTATGAGGAATAGTTTTTTCTCATTTAGGCCTTCGTTTTTCGTCAAATGAGAGGTATATTTCTAAAAAAAGATTTTTTATACAAATTTGTGGACGGTTAAAACCGAGATATTGTCGTTTAAATTTTTTTTCGACCATAAGGGCTAATGCAAATGATTTTTTTTAAATAATTATAAAAAAATACTTCCTACAAAGACCTTATTGTGCATTACAACAAAAAAATAAGCATTTTTTTTCTATATGGTGGTATCAATAACTCGATTTTTTATGATAGTGCCCTTTTGCACTGTCTAATTTTGTATTACCTCCGGAATAAGGGTAAGCTTATCATGTACTTTCATTCCTGAAAAATTCAGCTTGTGACACCGAAGTGGGAGGCAAAGTCAAAAAAATTTCAATCTATACCATACAAAAGCCCGTACCTGCGAGTTTAAAAGAATACATTTTTATTCGCAAATGCGAAAATGCAGAACGTATATTTGTTACTTAGTTGCTAACTAGAGGCAGCACCTCTCGGATAACTTTATTTTGTCACTCTCTGGGAGGACTTCTCTGTTCCAATGCACGCCCTTAAAAGATAACACAAATATATCTTAAATTAACATAAATGAATGAATGTAATTTAAAAACAAAATTAATAGGGGGTTACTTACCAAATAAAAATATATATTCTACTTTAACCTAAAAACTATTGAAATAAAAGTATCTAATCACTAAAAATTAACAACAACAATATGTTTTCCCTCGTGTTTTCCTTAAAATAGCACAATATAAACTAAATACTTTTTATGGGTTAATTGTTTACAAACTCAAAAATGTAAACAATAACAAGCCATAACAATTAGTTTAAATGTTAAGTACAGACGGCGCTACGATCTTAATTTTAGATCCCAATAGTAAAAGAAAATCAAAGTATGTGTAGAGTACATATAGAGGATCAACTGGAAGGGCAAAGCCATAGATTACGTAATGTGATAAGATGGGAAACTCAATGGTAAAATTCTGAGTCGATGTGCTGCCATCTATCAAATTGGAGTGGTACTAAAATTCAATATGGCGGCCACGAGCAGGTTTTTGAAATTTAACTTTGTAGTACCGCAAAATGTAATAAAGAAAATCAAATAAAGCAAAAAAATTGGAAAAATATTTTACTAGTTTCAAATCATAAAACAATCATATTGACTGTTTTGTGATTTGAAACTAGTCAAATATTTTGCCAATTTATATCTTTATTTGATTTTATTATATTCATTATATTTTTACATTAATTTCAAACTTGAAATAAAATGCAATTTATTTTATTTTTTTATTACAGTAAATTAACGCCGCATCATATAATTTGTTTATTTAAACATGGAAATACTCAAACAAATATGCATTTATACCATTTAAACAATTAAATATTTATAAAACAAACCTATCAAAAATGTTTTCTGTAACAAAATCAGCATATGTAAATGCTCAAGACCTTTATAAAAGTTTTGCGACTTGGAGTGGCAAATAAGTTTGAAAAAATTGAAGTTGAAGCATCATCCTTTTTTACTATCGAGGCAAATTGGAGTGTGGATATAATTTGCCGCACGGTTATTAAGTGGACTAGTTAGGTTGAGGAGAATTTTTTCATCCGATAATTGTTTTCTTGATTCATTTATACAGCACTTGCAGTTATCAAATTTTTATTCATCATGTGGGCACTGTGGTAAATGAATTTAACTTTTGAGCATAAATTAAACTTACAGACATTTGGACCCTTAAAGATTTTAGGGTGTTTTCTTATTTGATGTCAATGGCATTGAATCAATTTTTGATATTGATGGCCGAGGCTCAAATGTTTCATCGATCGACTGGGTATTTTGGAGGGCCAACATTTTCTTTACAACAATCAGGGCCGCGCCGACTATGTGGCGAGTGTGGGCAAAAGCCACAGGCGGCCAAGTCAAAGGGCGGCAAAACACCTAGGCAGATCGTCTCTCTAACGCTCGTTACACATGAGGCGCAGAAGTCTATAGCTATAGATTGAAATGAAAGCTTACACACAGGGCGGCGCGGCATTCCTGCCACCATGTGTGAAAACTTCCATTTGAATCTATAGACTACTGCTAAAACGACGGCGACGGCAGTTTCGCCGACGCGAAATAAGCGCCCAATGTGTAACGAGCGTTACGCCGCAAAGCCACCGCTCAAAATGATAATTGATTTACGACACCGACGTTTTTCTTTGTCGGTACTTGATGCTTTGACGGTACTTGATGCTATTTAGTTGCTAGATAAAAGAGTTTGAGTGATCAAAAACAAACGGACTAAGAGAATAAGTAGGGAGACTTATTTATTTTTAATTTTTTCGCTCTATAAAGGATAAAAAAATCATTTGTCGGAAACCGCTCAAAAACGAAAATGAGTATAAATTTGTGTAGAGTTTGTAGAAAGGGTCATTTCAATTTTCCATTTAGTTAGTGAGTGTATAAAGGTTAATAATTGTGATTTAATTTTTTAATTGTCAAAATGGTAAGTAACTATCAAACTATTTATACTACAACAACTGTGACAACACTAAATTGAATTTGATTTGAATATGAAATTTTTTATTTAAGGACAGAAAAAGAAAACGACTATCAGGTCACCACTATCGCCAACAAAGAAAGAAGCAAATGGAAGCGAAAGAAAAATTAACTGATTCTTTAAAAAAATATTTGAAGCCATCAGAAACACAAGTAACAAGTGTTTTTTCTGAGGTTGAGAATACCGGCAATGATGCTCGCCCTAGTTGTTCCTCAAATACCTTATTTGTTCCTGATAGTGATAGAAATGTTACCCAGGAACATAATATTGAAGATGTAGATGTTGCCTCCGCATCGACCGCATCAGATGTAGATGTACCAAATTCCAATTACATCGTAATATCTGATGATCCTGGAGAATGGCCTGAAATAATTACATCCGCAGATGCAAGATTTTTAACCGAAAAAGGACCCCGTCAAGTAACCAACTGGATTTATCCGGTAGATTCACACGGCCGAAAATTTACTCCTAGCAATTTTTATCGGAACCTCGCCAATGGAGAGAAAGTTAAAAGAGAGTGGCTTATGTACTCTACATCAAAAGATGCGGTTTACTGTTTCTGCTGTAAACTTTTTGGTAAGTCTTTAACTAACTTGTCGAATAGGGAAGGATGTTCTGATTGGAAACATTTGTCAATAGTACTAAGCAGACATGAAAAGAGTAACCTTCATAAAAGCAATATCGGAACTTGGTCAAATTTGTCAACTATACTATCTAAGGAAGTTGCTATTAATCAGAGTCAATTACGTTTATTGGATGTAGAAAAAAAATACTGGTATCGTATCATTGAAAGAATAATTTCAGCAATACAGTTTTTATGTCGTCAATGTCTAACTTTACGTGGTTCATCTAGCAAATTGTATGAAAATAATAATGGAAATTTCTTAAAATTAATAGAAACGTTTTCAAAATTTGATTCTGTAATGGAGGAGCATGTTCGTCGCACACATAAAAATCAAAGCAGTGAGAAATTATTATTATAAGTTGAAGCATCATCCTTTTTTACTATCGAGGCAAATTGGAGTGTGGATATAATTTGCCGCACGGTTATTAAGTGGACTAGTTAGGTTGAGGAGAATTTTTTCATCCGATAATTGTTTTCTTGATTCATTTATACAGCACTTGCAGTTATCAAATTTTTATTCATCATGTGGGCACTGTGGTAAATGAATTTAACTTTTGAGCATAAATTAAACTTACAGACATTTGGACCCATAAAGATTTTAGGGTGTTTTCTTATTTGATGTCAATGGCATTATTTAGGTTATAAAATTCAAAATGAATTGATCGATTTAATCGGTTTAAAAGTTAAAAATACTATTTTAGATCTGGTAAGAAAATATAAATATTATTCTATAATTCTCGACTGTACACCAGATGTGAGTCATACGGAACAATTAAGTGTCATTTTGAGGTTTGTTTTATTAAATGAGTTAACGAAAAAAATCGAAATACGTGAACATTTAATTGAGTTTTGTCCTATTACTGATTCTACTGGTGCCGGTTTATGTAACTATGTTACAGATTTGTTACTAAAATTGAATTTAAGTATACACGATTTGCGCGGTCAAGGATACGACAATGGCGCAAATATGCGCGGAATACATAGTGGCTTACAAACTCGAATCTTAAATATAAACCCCCGAGCATATTTTGTTCCTTGTTCAGCGCACTCATTAAATTTAGTTGTTAATGATGCTGCTAAAATTTCTTTTGAAGTATCGGGTTTCTTTGATATTGTTCAAGAAATTTATGTATTTTTTTCTGCGTCGACAAAAAGATGGTCAGTTTTAAAAACGTGCATTTCAGATTTAACGTTAAAACCTCTATCTGATACACGCTGGTCCAGTAGAATAGACGCTATCAAACCTTTGAGATATCAGATTGGGCAAGTTTATGTTGCTCTTTTAAAAGTAATGGAAGCGTCCGCGTCTTCAAAAGATTTTAGCGCATCGCACCTAGCTCGATCATTGGCAACAAAAATTCAGAATTACAATTTTTTATGCTCTGTTATAATTTGGTATAATACATTATTTAAAATTAATTCTCTTAGTAAATTAATGCAGAATAAAAGTATAAATCTTAAAGTTTGTTTAGACTGCCTAAACAAAATTAAAACATATTTAACAGACTTAAGAAGCGATAAAGGATTTAATGAAATTCTTGTCGACGCCAGAGAACTGGCCGAAGAATTAGAAATCGAGCCTAATTTTGCGTCGATACAAACTGTTCGGCTAAAAAAAAGAAAAAAACAGTTTGATTATGAAAGTAACGACGAACCAATAATCGACCCTAAAATTAATTACAAAGTGAACGTATTTTTTTCTATACTAGATACAACCTTATCATCTCTTGATGAAAGGTTTAAGGAATTGAAGCGATTCAATAATATTTTTGGGTTTATTTATAAAATGTTCCGCTTGACTCAAGAAGAATTAAGGATATCTTGTGAAAATTTATCGTTTCATTTGAAAGACGAATCACGTAAAGAATCAGATATTGACGCAAATGACTTATTTGATGAAATTAATTGTTTAAAATGTCACATGCCAGAGTCCACAGGGGAAAACGATTTAGACCCCCAAGTAATTCTTCAATATATTTTAGAAAATCAGTTAATTTCGACTTTTCCAAATATTGCAGTGACTATTCGAATTTTTTTAACGCTACCAGTATCCGTAGCATCAGGGGAAAGGTCCTTTTCAAAACTTAAATTGATAAAAACATATTTAAGGTCCAGTATGGCACAAGAAAGACTTAGCTATTTAGCAATTATGTCCATAGAAAGTGAAATTATGGATTCTATTTCCCTCGACGAGTTAATTAAAGATTTCGCCGAAAAAAAGGCAAGAAAAGAATGTTTTCAATAATTTATTTTATTATGTTTTCCTTGTTAACAGAATTATTATAGAAATTTTTTATTTGTTTTGGTACTTTCTGGGATTTTTATTTTTTTTTAATTTTTTCTATTTCTGCTTTGATAATAGATTTCTGAGTTACATATTAGACATGTTTTAAATTGTCATATATACAAGTCTTATATCAAAATTAAATATAATTATTAGCATTTACTTAATTTCAATTTTATTTATTACCTATGTATCCATTTTTAGTTATAAAGGGTAACAAGTGATGATTTTTGAACGTTAAATTTTTAAAGGGGCGGCAAATTATGGTTTGCACACGGGCGGCCGAATAGCTTGGCTTGGCCCTGACAACAATGATCATTTAAAAACTGAAAACAAAAAGAAATTTAAATAACAAACCAATTATTTTAACACTGAATCAAAAACAAGTTTGTAAATATTACTTACCGTTGGTGCCAAACAAATTATTTAGTTATCCTTAATATGATGAATGCATATTAATTTGGTATAAATTGCATCACTATCAATATCTGGGAGTGTTTTATTGTTTGTTGCCGAAATCCATCTTCCCAAAATCCAAAACATGCTTAAAATTAAAAGGTGTTGAAAAATAAATCTAGATAATTCAATACACCCCTTCAAATGCAATAGCCATTTTAATTTCTCTAAGTTTGAAGTATTGACGAGCTGACAACTGACATGACATTTAGATACGAGCGCCATCCCGTTAATTGGAGTGGTACTAAATTACCTTCCTCATGTTTTTCCATTTGAGTTACCAGCCCCTGGGCAAATCCTGCGCTGCTACTATGGCGCACCGGTAAATACGCCTTCACGATGAGAAACCAGGATCGCATTTAAAAATTGTAGTTACCATTGATAAGATCCGTACTTAAAATAATTAAAATTAATTAAATAAGTGAAATAATTTTTTTTTATATTAATACCGCTCTCAATCACAAATTAAAAAATCTGATGTGTCCAACACATGACTTTTCTATCTAGTTATTATAGGCTTTTCCCGGTTATTTTGTACAACCTATTGCAGCACCTCTATAAATGTTTAGAGGATAAAATAAATATATACATTTTCCACATACATCTACCTCGAAACATTTTTCTATAGATATTCATTGAAAACGAAAATACTGAAAAATTTAAATTTAGCACTTTTCCAACAATTTTTCCATTAGATATAAAAACTGCAAATTCTTCATAAGTAGTGTATAATGTGTTGCCTATATCTACATTATTCATGAAAAAGGGAGTTAATGTTAACTTGGATAATAAAAGAAAAAACATCAAACTAGGTACAAATAATTTCAAAATCATTTATTAAAAAGAAGTATTATTATATTATATCTAATTTAAATGATGCGAAAAATGAAAACTGCATTTTTTCCGGTCCTTGGTAACAACTGTTTTTGCAACCGATTGTGTGTTTTAACGAATAAGTACAATTCCTTTATTTACATCATTAAGGCCATTGTCTAATCAATGAGATCGATATTTCATTTGGAATAATAGTATGTATGTTACCTAAATTGAAATAACTGATAATAACATAGATAAAAAGTCCATTATTACAGTGTAATCAATTTCACGTAGAGGCAATAACTACAAATATTTCTCGTTTAAATTCTCACGCAATACGTGGAAATAGGAATATTATTTTTCTTTAATGAAAATGATTAACTTTTTAATATACCTACTAAATTTGTATTCAGTCTACTCCGATTTAAAAATTCTGTAATTAATAAATCCGATGATGGTCTTCCATTTCCAATTATTCTTCGTCTTCTGATCATATTGCCGTTTCCACATGAATCAGAGCAGGGTTTATAGATTGGAAGACCTGGAGTATTTTTTGGTTGAATAATTCTCTTAATTTTAATTGACGTTGATTTCATAATTCCAAACTTATTTTTGTATGGCCTTGCGCAAAGATTTTTTAATTTTTAAAGTTTCTGATATTTGAAATTATTATTTCTATAATAAATTATTTTCAATAAAATAAAATCAGAACGAAGGTTTTAATTATTTATATCCATTCATTTATATATTTATTATAAAAAGCCAAACTTCTTTTTTATCTGCAAGAAAACCTGGTAGTCTGTTAATTTCGAAAACCAGATTTGACGTTTGTATTTTTAATATTTTAACTAATATTCCCAACTATTTTAAGTAAGAGTTAGAGTGTTATTAGTTAGTTTAATAACATAGTTAATATATTTAAAAAAAATCTGGTAGAAAATCTGATGTGTCCAACACATGACTTTCCTATCTAGTTATTATAGGCTTTTTCCGGTTATTTTGTACAACCTATTGCAGCATCTCTATAAATGTTAAGAGGATAAACTAAATATATACATTGTCCACATACATCTACCTCGAAACATTTTTCTATAGATATTCATTGAAAACGAAAATACTGAAAAATTTAAATTTCCTACAACTTTCCATTTTAGAAAAATCATGTATAAACAAAAATTATAGAGATCGATATCGCAAACAACTTTTATTTCAAAAATTTTCATAAAAATCAGAATTTTGCACATTTTGTCAAATTTCTCGAATACGGACCATTTCAGGAAATTTTTACATAAAATAAAAATTATAGATAATAATATTAGAAGTAACTTTTATTTGAACAATTTTTTTCTCCAAGCATTAATAACAGATATATTTCATAAAATATAAAAACAGCCTCCCATAAAGTACCCCCCAGATGTTCCGACTTTAGTAGAGCAGCAAAGTATGTTCTGTGACACATAGGGAATTCAATAACCTACGAGATATGGCGTTCACGTAAACGAGGCCATTTTCATCATTTTGCGAAAAGACATCTAACCAAACCGCACCATTTTGCCAAAAACGGTCGTTAGACAGCTGCCCGTGGCCCCGGGGCCCGCCACGAGGCGCGCGCCACGCGGAGTCGCGCCGATGAACATAACCCCACTTTTAACGGTCGATCCGTCAATTGCGAGTCGCGCCGATGAGGATTTCCGCCGCCGAGGTGAACATAACCCCCACTTTGAACGATCGGCTGCCCGGGGGCCCGCCACGCGCCGATGAACATAACCGCACTTTCAATTGCCCCGATGAGGATTTCCGCCGCCGAGGTGAACATAACCCCCGCTTTGAACGTTCGGCTGCCCGGGGGCCCGCCACGCGGGACGCGCCGATGAACATAACCCCCACTTAGAGTGGGGGAGTCGTCAATTCCTAACCTCTTTTACGTTGAAAAAAATCTATTCGAGATTGTAAATTATGTTGGTTAACCTGTAAAAATAATAACTTGTCGTCGCTTCTGTCAACTATATATATATATCCTCTTACGTCAAAGCTGTCACTTGCGCTTCGTGGGGTAGTGTGTATTGCCTACAATAAATGTCCCGCAACCCAGATGTCATCTAAAAGTAATATGTGTTGCCTAACATTAATTTTGCTAAACGCTGTCAGCCAACGTTAGTTTGTAACTTCCTACATTTTACGTTAGCCACACAAGGCCCCATCTAGACCCACACCGAACGTCACTACCACTACCGCATTCTTCTTGCTGTCAAGATAAATAGCAAAACGTTTCGTTACGTTTCGTTACGTTTCGTTACGTTTCGTTACGTTTCGTTACGTTTCGTTACGTTTCGTTACGTTTCGTTACGTTTCGTTACGTTTCGTTACGTTTCGTTACGTTTCGTTACGTTTCGTTACGTTTCGTTACGTTTCGTTACGTTTCGTTACGTTTCGTTACGTTTCGTTACGTTTCGTTACGTTTCGTTACGTTTCGTTACGTTTCGTTACGTTTCGTTACGTTTCGTTACGTTTCGTTACGTTTCGTTACGTTTCGTTACGTTTCGTTACGTTTCGTTACGTTTCGTTACGTTTCGTTACGTTTCGTTACGTTTCGTTACGTTTCGTTACGTTTCGTTACGTTTCGTTACGTTTCGTTACGTTTCGTTACGTTTCGTTACGTTTCGTTACGTTTCGTTACGTTTCGTTACGTTTCGTTACGTTTCGTTACGTTTCGTTACGTTTCGTTACGTTTCGTTACGTTTCGTTACGTTTCGTTTTTACCAAAGGGGCCATAGTTGATTAGTACAGAAAATGTAATAACCAAGGAGACATTACTTTTCTGGATCTCTGAATACGGGAAGGTAGCAGTCAAAAGTTCAGTATTTGAGAAAGAAAAACGCATAGGTATTGTTCGTATTGTAGTCATACATCATCGTCGTTTCCTTATTACTTACAAGTACAATAAAAATACTATACGTTTATTGTCGATGGTAAAAAGGTAACAAAATACTCTTCGTCCATTATCGTATGTAAACCTGCGCAGTACGTTATTGTCGTGTCATCGTCTTAATCTTTATTAAAAATAAATACAACAATTACAATATACCATCTTCGTTTGTACTCGATTATTTTCGCATTTAAGATTTTCAACCTGGAAAATCATCTGTAAAACATTTATTATTACCATCTCTTTTTTTTTCAAGCTATCAACCTAAAAAATATCGCAGCTATCCAACCATTGTCATCTCTACAGGTTTTCGTATGCCTATTCAATATTCTTTTTAACCTAAAAATATGGCATCTGTCATTTGTCACTATTAAAAAACGTTTGTACTCACTTTTTTCGTATATTATTATTTAGTTTCAGTATTTTTGCATCATCTTCTGTCTCGTATGACTCGTTAAATCCAATAAAAAGGCCTCATTCATTTTTAGAAAGTAATTATCGATTGCTTTTATATTTAGCATTTCTATCCTAAAAATATGACATCTGTCATCTGTCACTATTAAAAAACGTTTGTACTCACTTTTTTTCGTATATTATTATTTAGTTTCAGTATTTTTGCATCATCTTCTGTCTCGTATAACTCGTTAAATCCAATAAAAAGGTCTCATTCATTTTTAGAAAGTAATTATCGATTGCTTTTATATTTAGCATTTCTATCCTAAAAATATGACATCTGTCATCTGTCACTATTAAAAAACGTTTGTACTCACTTTTTTTCGTATATTATTATTTAGTTTCAGTATTTTTGCATCATCTTCTGTCTCGTATGACTCGTTAAATCCAATAAAAAGGCCTCATTCATTTTTAGAAAGTAATTATCGATTGCTTTTATATTTAGCATTTCTATCCTAAAAATATGACATCTGTCATCTGTCACTATTAAAAAACGTTTGTACTCACTTTTTTTCGTATATTATTATTTAGTTTCAGTATTTTTGCATCATCTTCTGTCTCTTATGACTCGTTAAATCCAATAAAAAGGTCTCATTCATTTTTAGAAAGTAATTATCGATTGCTTTTATATTTAGCATTTCTATCCTAAAAATATGACATCTGTCATCTGTCACTATTAAAAAACGTTTGTACTCACTTTTTTCGTATATATTTTATTGTTTAGTTTCGGTTTTACATCTTCTATCTTAAAAATTATGGCATCTATCATAAAAATCCAATATAAAAAGCCCCATTCTTAGACATTTAAATACACTTTTTCATTAATTACTGACATTTCAGTATGGTATCTTCGCTTATATTGTATCTTTCATTATCCTAAAAATATGACATCAGTTGTTTTTTCAACCCAAAAAGATAATAGCTATCGTTAAAGACATCTGTAAACCTTTGTACTCACTTTTCCCCTAATTATTGACATTCATTTGTTACGATATTCTTACTTATTTAGTTGCTGTATATTTCTACAAAAATAAGACATCAGTCAGTAAATTCGGTTAGTATTAGCACCACTAGGTTATTTTATACTATCTTCTGTCTATGCTATCTTCATAATATTCTCATTTTTGTTTTTAATTACATCTCTCATTAAATCCATTAGTATTAAAACTTTTGTACTCACACAAATTTTCGTTTTCTGTTTTTAAAAGATTTCTATATAATAATTATCGCTGAGACGTTGTTCAAAGCAATATTATCATTTCTTGCGGTTACATATCCTGTAAAAACTCAACATATTGTTAGATATCTACGATGTATTATACGACAAAAATATATATACAGGGAAATATCTATCTAAAAGTATACACAGTGTAATAACAAAATTAATTATAAAGGCTACCGAAAATGTTTTAAATACATACGTTTTGAAAACATCAAAAATAAGAAAAAGAAAAGAAAAGAAAATATCTATAGGCAATCTGTAGACAGATATCAATACCAATGCTAATAAATGTAAGTTTTCAATCAACAAACTCTTATTTACTTTTTGTACGACTAATTCTAATGTTAGATTTCATTCAAAGTACAACAAGTATAATTTTCTACGGTCAAAGCTAAGTTTTCATTCAACAAGCTCATGCAATATGAAGAGTATGAAGGACTTATACGAGAATATTTATAACAAAACATGGAGCTTAAATCATATAAAATGACAGATGCATCTTCAAGTATCATTGTCAAAAAAAAAGTTTATATTTACTAGAACATTTTTCGCAGGAAGTCATTAACGTAAAACAGAATCCTTCCTGATATAAAATCATCTCAAAACATTAAGTTAAAAGATAAGTTATGGCATTCTACAAATATTAATGACGTTAAAATTTATATTAGCAGAAGTTTTATTTTTGACTTTTATTTTGAGTGGGTAAAAAAAAGCAGAAGTCTTTAGTATTATTATTTTATTCATAAAAAGAAATAATTTTTGTTAACATAGTTTTCAATTGATTCAATATGCTATCATCAGGACATGGTACTCCAAACAGATTCCAGCTAAAGGTTCCTGCTTCTACAACTTTTCTTGTATATTCACTGTATTTATAGTAGGTATTTTGATAGAAAAAGTATATATGTCCATCTATATATCTAAATGCAGAAGTTAGATCTCCAGGAATTCCAGGAAACAGATCTCGTGTTCTTCCACGATTAAGTATTTCTCCAGTTTCATTAAATTCAATGTATATATCATTGTTGTACAACAGGTATATTCGCCCACTGTTTGTTTGAAATAGAGCATTAATAACTTTAATATTTTGAATCGGCAGATTAAAACTATGTTGAATGTTTAAATTAGGAAACCTCACTACGTACACCATTTGTTTACTGATTGTAACCAAGTCTCCAACAGAGTTTTGAAAGATATGTGAAATGTTGTGAGATTTGAGCTCTCTAGGAAGATAATCGACAATAAGTTCTGATGTAAGTGGAATATGCATATCATTTAACTCTAATTTCCACAAAAAACTTTCGTGGCCTACATACATTCGATAACTAGGAAAGCTTTCTGCCGTTGCTAAAAACATGAAGTTAGGTATTTTAATATTGCATAAATTTGTAGACGATTTTTGCGATGGAATGTTGGACAATATATTTGACTCCGTTGTAGCTGTAGTTGTGTATGATTTAGTGTGGTATTTAGTTGACGTCTCGATGGTGGTTGGTTTTATAGTTGTGGTGGTGGTTGGTTTTTTAGTTGTGGTAGGTTTTGTAGCGGTTTCAGTCATCATTTTAAAAATATTTGGAGGAATTTTAGCAAATTTTTGTCGACTTCCATACAAGGATTCCATGCCTATTACATCATCTTCATCGAGTGGTCTATTTTCTTCTTGATACCAAGGATACATAATTGCATTTTTATTACTACTATGCCCTAAACCAAGTGCATGTCCAATTTCATGAACAAGCACCATAAATAAGTTGTATTGTTCTTCAGGTGTTTTTCCATCTCCTATATACCACGGTTCTTCTTCATCAATATGAATCTCGATGCATGTGTCATTACTAGGAAAATACGAGTGAGCGAGTTTTCCTCCTGGACCATCAAACTTAAATGTACATTCATGATTTCCTTGACAATTAAAGCGAGTGTTATGATTCCTTTTTGTAACGAAAATCGCAATATCTGCTCTTGGATTAGATATGCGAACATTTTCAAATGTTAGAGTAGTATTCTGCGCCCATATATCAAAAGCCTTCTTAGCTATTTCAAAATACCTTGTATGCCGTCCCGCTTGAGGAAAGTACCACTTTAAATGTTTTTTGTTCCATTTGGAATGTACAGTAAAAGAATTATCGCCCTGAGTACATCTAGGTCTATTTATTAAACGAACGGTTTCTTTGTTTAATTTTCCATCGACCGGAAGATTATTGATTTCTTGAAAATCTATCAATGCACTAGTAATATCAGTAAGGCCATTTTCACTTTTATTTATGTAACCGAAATTTTGTAAATATGTCAAAGCATCATCTTGAGTTATAGAAGCAACAGCAGCAGCAGCAGCAGCAGCAGCAGCAGCAGCAGCAGCAGCAGCAGCAGCAGCAGCAGCAGCAGCAGCAGCAGCAGCAGCAGCAGCAGCAGCAGCAGCAGCAGCAGCAAGAAAGAATAAAGAAAGCACGTCTGTATTCTTAAACATTTTGAATGATAATGAACAATGAATATGAAAATAAAAGAAAACCAGTTTTCAAAAAATCATTTATTTAAATCATTAATTACAGAAATTTTATAAAAATAAATGTACTCCCTTAAAGCATGGTTTAACAAATCATTTGGAAGTATTTCACACAATGAGCATAAATTTTCCAATGGGTAATCACGTGTTTTACAAAAATCGATAATATTATTATAATATAAGCAGAAATTAAGTTCTTCTAATGTAGCCACTCTATTGGACACCAATTGTTTGTTAATTTCAAGAACTTCCTGCACTTCCTCTTCACACAAATAGTATTCAACGCCATGTTTCTTTACAACCAAGAATTTGATGTCGTCATAAACCAGTTGCGTAATCATACAATAATCGCCACATGAAAATGTTATAGGGTCATACTCGTCTGGATATGTAGGCAAGTCTTCCTCGAAAAAATCATCCATCTTTTGTCTGAGAATATCAACAAAAAGAGCCCATTCGAAAGTTCCAAAAGATATTTTAGTAGACCTAAAGTGTTGAGCCAAAATGATTGCTGGAGTAAACGATCTCGCTGGACTTATACCGCATCGAATGTCGTATCCTGATAACATATATGAGGTTTGAAGTAGGTAATGCATCTCACGTTTTGCAGCATCTTCATAGGATTGTACAATTTTGTCAAGTTCTACAGAAGGTTTTAGCTTTTCGAAAAATTGATCGAATTCAGCATCAATATCATCCATAATATCACTATCGCTATCACTCTCGACTAATACTTCGATACCACTGTCTTGACTGAACATTTTTACTGATCGACTGCAAACAACTGAGAACGTCAAGCTTGATTTTTGCAATTTATACTTTTGCTCCCCCCACTTTTACCTCCTATTCATAGTCTCCCACTTTTACATTCGGTAGATTGTACAAAAAGGTAGGCAGAAATTTGTTCGTGATCCTATACAAAATCATCGTTTTTGATCCAACTGTTACCTTTTAGCCCCAACCATTTAACGTACATTTTATTTCCTTTGCGTTTAAGAATCTTCTCCACCAAGTAGATATCAGGATTTGCGGTTTTCTGTAATTCTTCTTCGTAGAATGCGCCTTTGATTGGTGCACCCTCCATGTCCTCGAGAAGATACGTAGCGGGATTGGTTATCTTACATTTTGCAACTTTAAATAATTCTGTAGTCCAATTGGGCGTATAGCCTTTTTCAAAAACGTGTTTCGCTTTACTAATGCGTACAATGTCGCCGACTTTAAGTTTTCTAGGCCCTGCAATTTTCAAGTGAGAATATTTTTGTTTCAAAATATATTTTTCGTTCGTCTTGTTTACCTGCGCAGGCTTACATCCAATCGTTCTATGTCTGGTTTCATTATATTCTTTTGTTAGGTTAGGTAAGGCATCAAGCCACTTGTATGTTCCAACTAAACTAAAGTATTTATATAATTTCGATTTTAAAGTTCTTATTGCTCTTTCGGCAATTGCAGCTTTGACAACACTGTATGAATTATAATGATTAATGTTGTATTTTTTCATTAAATTTTGGAATTTTGTATTGAAAAATTCGGTTCCTTGATCTGTTTGTAAATTTTTCGGTATTCTTTTGGAGTGAGCGAGAACATCGGCAAACGCTTTCGTTATTTCCTCACCTGTCTTTGTCTTAAGTGGGCGTGTCCACATAAATTTTGAAAAACAGTCTATTATAACCATAATCATTTTGAAATTTTTATTTTGATGCGCATAAGGACGCATTTCAGCCAAATCCATTTGCCATAGATCATCTAAACCTTTAATAATTGTACGACGTCTAGGATAGTTTTTTCGAGCAGGTCTATGCAACTCGTTGACAAGCTGGAGCTTGTCCTTCGAAGCCATACTATTGAATAAAAGATTTAATGTTTTATAACGAATTTAAGCATTATTGAAAAAAATTCTAAGAATGAGTAATATTGGCGATTGCTTTAAAATTTGCATCCAAATCTAAAATCAATTGATTATCTTGCAACAATTGTTCAGTCAAATTATCTATTTTAACAATCATTTCATTGCGAATTGATTTCATATCTATATCATATAACTTAACGAATTTTTCGCTGATACTTTCAAGATCTTTTTGATGCGTTGATACTTGTTGCGTTACATTCGAAAGTTCAAGCTTAATGTCAACATCACCTATTTTAATCATATCACCAATTTTTTGTATTTCTAAAGATAATTTATCGTTAATTTGATTAATAGAAGTATTCAAAGCAACGTTCACCTTATCTATATTTCTTTGATGAAGCAAGGTCAATTGTGCAAAATTCTCATTTAATGTTTGTATTTTCAAAAACAAATCATGATTGCTTTTTTTCAACTGATCCTCCAATTTTGCGATATCGCTTCGAAGATATCCTTTATTGGTTTTAATCGCATCATCAACGTATTTTTTTGGTTGCCATATGTTTGCCTGCTATAGGTGGATCTCTCGTGATGAATGCCTCAATGTCTCTAGTTTTATCTGCAATACCGTTTACACTATCATTTAACTTGTCCAGAGTTACTTTGTTTATGCTATAATTATTTTTAAAACTGTTTTCCAACTGCCTTAATTTAAGCAATGGTTCCACCGCCTTAGAACTTTGTCTACGTCCAAACTTATCGAGACTCATGATGAAAATGATTAAATAATATGTAATGTACTCTAATATATGATATCTGCTTCTCGAAGTTCGTCGATTATGCTGACGATTTCGTTGTTTACCGAAGTATTTCCAGCATTCTTCGAAGCCATCAACAACTTCAATCGATCGCAAAGTTCGTTGGGATCATCCCAATAAACATATTCTATAGGCTTCTTATTGTAAATTAATTGGTTTTTATTTAACATACCTTTACCAGAGTACTTGACGACGCCGATCCCTTTACCACCCTGTATAAACATAGGTTTTATTATATTTAAATATTTGTCTCTCCTTGTACCTTTCAAATTTCCTAAAGAATTTCGGTGTACCTTAGACATTTCTAAAAATTGTTCATAGGGGACCAAATCCTCCTTTGTATAACTAGGATCACTGTAGAAAATAAGCTGATATAATCCTGGTGTTCCCTTTGCATAATACCACTTTCCATCAGAATTTAGGATTTTTATACTTCCCATGTTTTTGTCAAAGTCTATACGCTTGTCACCTAAATACCACCAATCGTTTCCAGGTTCATAAATAGGACCATACACGGGATCAATTTTATCATCTTTATTCCAAAAATCTTGAATGTATGGTTGACTCATTGGCGGATACTGTTCAAGGTATTGCTCAACTACTGCTGGTGCCATCCGTTCTTCAGAATGTTCAGGTTCATCAACTTCGCTAAATTCTTCACGGGTACTACCTCCATCATCTTCAACTATAGTGTCTATCGGTATGTAATTTGTAAATTTAGGAGATTGTTTAGGGGATGAGACTCTTTTCGGAGTGAATGCAGAGAAATCCTGATTTGTTACCTCTGTTTTTGGCTCGATCTTTGACACGTTTAACAAGTTATTTGAATTTTTTTGAATTTTTCTCAGAGGTTCGGCAATTGGTTTAAATAATCTATTAATAGATTCATCCTCCTCCGTTCGACCTAGTTTCAGAGCCAAGTACTTTCTTCGAATAGAACGTCTAAGTTCGGCAATTTTTCGTTTGCGAGCTGCATCCGTCGACATCTTGACGCCAAGTAATGAGTAACGTATGACACCTACATTTTTATATATTTATCAAAACCTTTACGATATCGGCCATCGTTAAGATCAAAATCTTTTGCGATTACAAGAGTACCGTATCGATCGTTCCAACATTCAGAACATACCTTTTTGAAATCATCAAAGGTCATGTCAGGCGATACGTGTTCGTCAAAAATATGTTTAAGGTTAATCTCATCCTGTTTAAATACCACAATTACATTACAGTTATCTCTCACCATCTGTTTTGGAACTTTAGAGTAAGTTTGACAGAGATATGCAGCATCGATATCTTTGTGTCGACACATGGAGTAATATTCACGAATTTTCTGCTGCCCATCGCATGCTACATCATCAAATATGAATATTGAATTTGGTTTAGCATCGTTGGGACTTAGAATTTCTTCGTTGTCTTTGAATGGGAAATAACCCACCTCATTCATACCAGATAAAACTTCTTTTAGCAATTGGTACTTTGGTTGGTACAATGACTTTGAATAAACATAAACATTTTTGAATTTAGCTCCATTCGGATCGTAAAGAAGCGCCATCATTGCGTTCGTTTTCCCGCATCCACTAGGTCCACACATAATAGCACGAAACGAATTAGGTAATAATTTACCATGTTTACTTCCAGTTTTTTCCGTATTAAAATCTAAGTTGCTTATGGGCAACGTCTGAGTCTGTTGAACTACCTTCATCGTTTATCGTAATTTTATTGCGATACCCTATATATAAGCAAATTCACTAAAGTATACATCATTCTAAATGTTGGTGTACGAGGGACAAGGTGTTCTCAATACTATTATCAACAAGTTACCGTTTGAACTTCATTTTCCGGGTTATAGATACTGTGGACCCGGTAATAAATTACAAAAACGTCTTGCGCGTGGTGATCCTGGCATTAATCCTTTGGATACTGCATGTAAAGCACACGATATTGCATATTCTAAGAATCAGTCTCTAGACGAACGCCATAAGGCCGATTGGGAACTTGAAAACAAAGCTTGGGAACGCGTCAAGTCGAAGGACGCGACTTTTGGTGAAAAATCAGCCGCTTGGCTTGTTACTACAGGAATGAAGGCTAAACGTAAAATGGGTGCAGGATTAGGCGACCAAGCTGTTGCTTGGATGCTTAAAGTGGCTAAACGAAAACTTGGGTTAGGAGCGATTACAGGAAAAGTAGGAAAATCTTTGAAGAAGAATCCTTCATCGGATCTGAAAAAGTCAGCCGCTCATGCGTTGAAAGTAGCACGAATGTTAATTAAAAAATCTGGAGGGCGAAAAAGTGTTAGAATTCCTAGGATAATTCCGATTCCAAAGAGCGGAGGATTCCTTCCTTTGATTCCATTATTTGCTGGTCTATCAGCTCTTGGTGCGTTATCAGGAGGCGCGGCCGGCATCGCCAAGACAGTCATCGATGCCAAGAATGCTCAGAAGAAACTTGAAGAAGATCAAAGACATAATAGAGCTATGGAATCTATTGGTAAAGGATTATATTTACGAAAAAACGCAAAAGGAGGATTGGGATTATTTTTAAAGAAACAAAAAAACTACCGTTGAAGCTACCCTCTAGACCTCTATACGATAAAGACTTGATTGCGTATGCTAAACGTTTAAAAATACCATATTTTCGTGGAGTTTTTATGAGAGACACTTTACCAAAGACATCTCACCAAAAAGAATCCGCCATTTTAAATTTAGATACGTCGAGAAATCAAGGAACTCATTGGGTAGCTTATAGAAAGATAAACGATATCGTAGACTATTTTGATTCATTCGGTAATCTAAAGCCGCCGAAAGAACTTGTTCGTTATTTAGGTAAAGCAAAAATATTTTACAACGACGATCCATATCAAACTTATAACCAAATAAATTGTGGACATTTATGTTTAAAGTGTCTATACAATGGAGGCCATACTAGCGTACATAGACGGAAAAAGGACGCTGCAATCCCTTAAAGAAGATGAACTAAGCATACTTCCTGTCGACTATTTGATACGGCACGTTAGACCTGGAGAATTGTTGGATGTTTGGCACAAGTTACCTAATGAATATAAATGTAATTTTAATTTACAAATTCGTTTACCTTGTTACGTACATTATAATAGACCTGACGCTCAAACTCACTTTGATGGGCCTGCAGATGCGCAGGCTGATTGTCACGCTTGTAATTATTATTTTAAAAAATAAATGATAAAAATTATAAATGTGTATATGTATATAAATCCTTACATCACTCATTCTACATCAGTCATGTTGTTAACTTTAACGAGTACCACTAACGAGTTCTCATTCGTTCCGCAGACCCCAATCATATTAAATCCTGAAAATTCATATTTTCTAGGATTGTTGGGGTTCTGTTCGTACAATTCAATACCCAATATTGATGGAGAGAAGTTTTACTATTATGAAAATAATAATCGAAAAAAATTAAAGACCATCGAAATTCCTACGGGGTGCTATGAAATTACGGATATCGAAAAATATATAAAGAAGGAACTGGAGGTGCGAACCAACAGCATTGACGAGTTTTCATTGCAGCCGAATAACAATACTCTCAAATGCGAAATATACTGCCGAAATCACGCTATTTCATTTGTACAGGATGATAGTCTTGGTAATATTTTAGGATTTTCCAAGACAATTCTTGCTCCAGACCGAAAGTATGCATCGGATCTACCTGTAAACATTATAAAAGTATCTAGCATACACTTTGATTGTAACATTACTGAAGGAGCCTTCTACGGAGATAGACCTACGCATTCAATATACGAGTTCCCGATAATCGAAAATCCTGGATATCAGATTATAGAACGTCCACATAATCCGATATACTTACCTATAAGCAGTAGCAGAGAAATAACAAACATAACTGTTGTGGCGCTTGATCAGCAGCAAAGACCCGTAAACTTTCGCGGTGAACTAAGTACTCTTCATTTGGAGTTACAAGAACGTTAAATGGGTTTAGTTATAAACACTTCTGCATACGTGACGTTGTCAGTACCAACCAGAGCTCCTCAGCGACAGGTCGTTATATCTACACAAAACCTATTATTTCTTAAATCGATTGGATTAAAACCTAAACGAAATGGGAAAACACCAGCATGATGATGATGATGATGGTGATGAACCGGTGATGAAACGTTTTCGATTCGATGAAGGTGATATCGATCCAAAATTCAACCTTTATAAAAAACCACGATTTGATGATACCATTAGAAAAGAAGAATATCGATCCTATAGTCCATACGTTAAATCGTTCAACAACAGCGACGTCATTGAATTTATCATAAATCAATCTGATGCATTTTTCGCAATGCCTGACACTCTATTGGAAATTAAAGGAAAATTGGAAATTACTGGTGGTGGAAAATGTGAATTAGCACCCAATTTTGGAGCGTTTCTTTTCGATAGCTGTTCCTACAGCGAATGCTCTAGAGAAATAGAAGTCGTTAGAGATCCTGGAATCGTAAGCACCGTACGAGCCTTAACATGCTATGGACCGGAATACAGTCGTTTCATGAGTATTGCGGGATGGAATTATCCCGATAACCCGCTTCTGAATGGTTCAAAACATTTTAATTTGCTTATGCCTCTTAAACACATTTTCAACGTTTTCAATGATTATACTATGATTACCTATGGTAGACAAACATTTCGTTTAGTTCGATCACGTAACGATAATGATTGTGTCATTGTCACAGAGCAGCCCATAACCGGAGGTAGTGGTAGTGGTATGACCTCTACAACCGTTAAATTGATAATTGAAAGTATGGAAGTAAAAATTAAACATATCTTCCCTAATGACGAAATTAAAATTAAACTTATGGAACCCATCAAAAATGATCACCCTATATTGATTCCGTTTAGAAACTGGGAATTAAATGAACTACCATCAATAACTAAAGATTCTAAACGAGAAATTTGGGCCGTAAAGACTAGTGCTGCCGTAGAACGTCCACGATATATATTAGTTTGCTTCCAAACTGACAGGCGGAATAAACTAAGTAGCGACCCCACTAAATTTGATAATGTTAACCTAACCGGTGTTAGAGTATCTCTAAACGGGGAATATTGGCCAAACGAACGAATGCTTTTAGATTTTAAAGAAGACGACTATGCTATTGCTCACTACAACTACACAGAATTTAATGCAAACTATATAACCGGTACACCGAAAACGGCTCTTCTAAACTATGAAGCGTTCAAACGCTACGCATTATTTGTGATTGATTGTTCAAAGCAGGAAGAGACTATGAAATCTTCTACGGTTGACGTAAAATTGGAAATAGAAGCAGATACAGGATTCCCCGCTAATACCAAAGCATATTGCATCATAATTCATGATCGTTTGATGGAATATCATCCTCTTACGGAAGTAGTTAAGAGTATTATATAAGTCTCTCAGTCTCGTTTCTGTCATCATGAGGATCGCATTCGTTGACATCCAAGGCTTCTGCATCGACGGTATTTTTCATCCAAAGGAATTGAGTATCGCAATTGGTTGTAAACAATACCACGCTTTGTTCACACCGCCTACACCTTATTCTAACCTAAATACGCCTGATAGAATTAGCGCTAGATATGTTGAGAAACATATTCATGGGGTCAACTATTCCTCTGGAGACGTGGATTATTCCAAGTTAAACTCGATTCTGGAAACATATTGATTGTATTTACGTGCGAGGAAGTGAAAAAGCCGAATTTTTACTAAAAAAGTGTCACGTGTCACGTCCTATAATAGTAGATGTATGCAAGTTCGATGGAACCCCGTGTGCAACAGAAAAATTCAGTAGTGACTCCAAAACCTGCATGTACCACGCCAATGGATCATTTAAATGTACCCAGAAGAACGTCGAAAGTTTACGCCAATGGTTTCTTAATTGCATACCTTTGTAATTTTTTTTTTATTAATAAATGATTATTAAAGGAAATGTTTTTTAATTGAAACCCCTTATTAATTTCATGCATTTATTTTCGTTTTCCAAGAAGAATAAAATTTTTTATTTATAATTTTTACAATAATTTTCAATATTATAAACAAAGTAGATGATAGTGTTATACAACTAACTACATATAATTTAGAATATTTGGGCTCTGACATGTCACTCAAATCGATCGGTGGTGGTGGAGTCGTAACAGCATACCAATCTTTGAATTCTCCTTCAGTGCCATCATTAAAAATCAATTTTAATTTGTATCTCTTTGCTTCATCGATTGCTATGGAAAACGTATTTAGCTTCATATTATTTACCACCGAGAAATTCATCTTTCGCCATTCCGTTTGATTATCAAAACGTATCGCCATCTGTTGTACGCCCAACGGTACATTGGTATGCAGTACGTTGTTTAATATAGCCGTAAGTATAATGAAATTAGCCTTTAAGATGGCCATATTTGCGTCGGTTGGATTCTTCTAAGTGGATACTGATTAGGATAATATCTCTCAAAGCCTTTATCCCAAAGACTTAAATTTGATAGGTCTTTTAAAACTTGTTTTTTATCTTCATATAATTTTATGTCTCTTCTTAGTTTTTGAACTTTCTCTGCAAACTCTTCAATTCTACGTCTATTCTCTTCGCTAGACATTTCAATACTGAATACTATACTTATTTTACTGAAACGTCAAACGTGAAACGTGAAACGTGAAACGTGAAACGTGAAACGTGAAACGTGAAACGTGAAACGTCAAACGTCAAACGTGAAACGTCGAACGTCAAACGTCAAACGTCAAAACGGTAAACGTCAAACGTGAAACGTCAAACGTCAAACGTCAAACGTGAAACGTCAGTCGTTAAACGTCAAACGTCAAACTTTTCGGTGCACATACCTTGCGTGCGTCGCGTGCGCTGCGTGCGTTGCGTGCGTTGCGTACGTGCATCGCGTCCGTTGCGACCGTTGCGTGCGGCGTCGTGGCGCTGTCGTATTCGCAGCTTTCCTGGGAACGCAGGACGCCAGGACGTCGGATTCCCAGATGTTGTACGTCAAACGTGAAACGTGAAACGTCAAACGTCAAACGTGAAACGTCAAACGTCAAACGTCAAACGTCAAAACGGTAAACGTCAAACGTGAAACGTCAAACGTGAAACGTCAAACGTGAAACGTCAAACGTGAAACGTCAAACGTGAAACGTCAAACGTGAAACGTCAAACGTGAAACGTGAAACGTGAAACGTCAAACGTGAAACGTCGAACGTCAAACGTCAAACGTCAAACGTCAAACGTCAAAACGGTAAACGTCAAATGGGAAACGTGAAACGTCAAACGTGAAACGTCAGTCGTTAAACGTCAAACGTCAAACTTTTCGGTGCACATACCTTGCGTGCGTCGCGTGCGCTGCGTGCGTTGCGTGCGTTGCGTACGTGCGTCGCGTCCGTTGCGACCGTTGCGTGCGGCGTCGTGGCGCTGTCGTATTCGCAGCCTTCCTGGGAACGCAGGACGCCAGGACGTCGGATTCCCAGAACGGTGGATTCCCAGGACGTCGGATTCCCAGACCGTCGGATTCCCAGACCGTCGGATTCCCAGACCGTCGGATTCCCAGGACGCCAGGGAAAAGACGGATACTCATTCGAATCTGTCGTCACAATTGCTGCCATTAGCTAAGGTCATCTGTCATCTGTCAACCCGTCACCCCGTCATCGGTCGCCTTAGGTCGAAAATGGCGGGAATCCGGTACTCCAGCGATCCGTCAACTGTCGCCTGAAGACTTAAAGAAAAACATGCGCACTAAGCGGAAAAAGTGGCTTCGCCAGTAAAGGGGCTATGTTCATTCTGCCTCATTGCCCATGTTAAATCCCATAAGAAATCGCTAAGGTTCATTCTGGCAATTTTTGTCTAAATCAAGGTCACGCGACGAAGTTCGAAGTCTGGGTTATCAGTAAACATGATAACGTCGAGAATCCAAGATGGCGGCAATAGTTGACGTAAACAATGAAAAATATACGAGGTAAATGAAAAGTCAGAAGGGCCTTAGCGTATATCTCAGCTATCGTTGGTCCGATTTAAACGGGAAAAATGATATTACGTAAAGAACGATTAACATACAAGAGAAAAAGCATGCGCAATGCCACAAGGACCTTAGCACGTATCTTCACTGCTATTGGTCCGATTTAAACGGGAAAAACGGCATTATGAAGAGAGCGTGATATAGATTGACATCGAAAAGAAAAATTCTGTGCAATGCCACAAGGGCCTTAGCGTGTATCTTCACTGCTATTGGTCCGATTTAAACGGGAAAAACGACATTACGTAAAGAACGATTAACGTAAAAGAGAAAAATCTTGTGCAATGTCAAAGGGGCCTTAGCACGTATCTTCACTGCTGTTGGTCCGATTCAAACAAGAAAAACGGCAATATGTAGAGAACGATTAACGCTTAAAACTACAACGTGGCCAAAAGGACCTAAGTCTCGGCGGAGTCAACGAAATCGTCAGCTGTCAGCGTAACCTAACCTACGAAGTTGGGTAACGCCATTTTCTATCCGGGCCATTCAGCTGTATGGAGGAGACGTCACCTGTTAGTGGCGCGACTGGAATATATCGCCGGGCGTAGCAGCAAAGTCAGTGGACGGCTAAGCGATCCAAGATGGCCGTTGCACAGTATAGCCTGAACCTGGAGGGGAAAACGGGGGGAGTGTGGAAACCGGCGCAATATGAAGAATATATCGACCGGCGTAAGTAAGAAGGAGCAGGTGCATTTAGTATTGAGGCACTTGCCATCTTCCAAAAGTCACCACGTAATACCAGTCATTTGCCAAAAGTCCATAGATCAAACAGAAAAAAGATGGTTTCGTTACGTTACGTTTCGTTTCGTTACGTTACGTTTCGTAACGTTTCGTTACGTTTCGTTACGTTTCGTTACGTTTCGTCACGTTTCGTCACGTTTCGTCACGTTTCATCACGTTTCGTCACGTTTCGTCACGTTTCGTCACGTTTCGTCACGTTTCGATACATTTTGTTACGTTTCGTTTCGTGGACAAAAGGACCTAAGTCTCGGTGGCATGTCACGAGGTGCAAAATGGTCAAAAGGATCTTAGGTAAACAAACGGAAAGACAGACAAAAATACAGATAAAAGGACAGGCAGACGGAAAGAGGAGACAAATATACGGTAAAGGATAAAATCATAAAAATTCGTATCTATCTACCGCTAAGTAAGTAAACAATGTCAAATGTCAAAATGCTAGGAAGGGGGAAACCAAAAAAGGTATAAACTTTGGAGGAAAAAATACTAAGAAATCATACAGAGAGCAGTGAAGACCTAAGATGATGTAGAAGCCAGTACAGGCCTAAGACGAAGAACAAAAAACTACTGAAGAAGAAGAAAAGGAAGAGTGAAACGTTAAAAGGGTGATATTTGTAGAAATTCATAGAAAAAAGAATGGAAAATCGTAGAAATCTTTAAAGAGCCATAGAATACACGGTGCTGCATTACCAAAGGGGCCATAGTTGGTTAGTACAGAAAATGTAATAACCAAGGAGACATTACTTTTCTGGATCTCTGAATACGGGAAGGTAGCAGTCAAAAGTTCAGTATTTGAGAATAAGTCTAAGAAGTCGTATTGTTCGTATTGTAGTCATACATCATCGTCGTTTCCTTATTACTTACAAGTACAATAAAAATACTATACGTTTATTGTCGATGGTAAAAAGGTAACAAAATACTCTTCGTCCATTATCGTATGTAAACCTGCGCAGTACGTTATTGTCGTGTCATCGTCTTAATCTTTATTAAAAATAAATACAACAATTACAATATACCATCTTCGTTTGTACTCGATTATTTTCGCATTTAAGATTTTCAACCTGGAAAATCATCTGTAAAACATTTATTATTACCTTCTCTTTTTTTCAAGCTATCAACCTAAAAAATCGCAGCTATCCAACCATTGTCATCTCTACAGGTTTTTGTATGTCTATTCAATATTCTTTTTAACCTAAAAATATGGCATCTGTCATCTGTCACTATTTAAAAACGTTTGTACTCACTTTTTTCGTATATTATTATTTAGTTTCAGTATTTTTGCATCATCTTCTGTCTCGTATGACTCGTTAAATCCAATAAAAAGGCCTCATTCATTTTTAGAAAGTAATTATCGATTGCTTTTATATTTAGCATTTTTATCCTAAAAATATGACATCTGTCATCTGTCACTATTAAAAAACGTTTGTACTCACTTTTTTCGTATATTATTATTTAGTTTCAGTATTTTTGCATCATCTTCTGTCTCGTATGACTCGTTAAATCCAATAAAAAGGCCTCATTCATTTTTTAGACAGTAATTATCGATTGCTTTTATATTTAGCATTTCTATCCTAAAAATATGACATCTGTCATCTGTCACTATTAAAAAACGTTTGTACTCACTTTTTTCGTATATTATTATTTAGTTTCAGTATTTTTGCATCATCTTCTGTCTCGTATGACTCGTTAAATCCAATAAAAAGGCCTCATTCATTTTTAGAAAGTAATTATCGATTGCTTTTATATTTAGCATTTCTATCCTAAAAATATGACATCTGTCATCTGTCACTATTAAAAAACGTTTGTACTCACTTTTTCCGTATATTATTATTTAGTTTCAGTATTTTTGCATCATCTTCTGTCTCGTATGACTCGTTAAATCCAATAAAAAGGCCTCATTCATTTTTAGAAAGTAATTATCGATTGCTTTTATATTTAGCATTTCTATCCTAAAAATATGACATCTGTCATCTGTCACTATTAAAAAACGTTTGTACTCACTTTTTCCGTATATTATTATTTAGTTTCAGTATTTTTGCATCATCTGTCAATCCAATATAAAAAGTCCCATTCTTAGACATTTAAATACACTTTTTCATTAATTACTGACATTTCAGTATGGTATCTTCGCTTATATTGTATCTTTCATTATCCTAAAAATATGACATCAGTTGTTTTTTCAACCCAAAAAGATAATAGCTATCGTTAAAGACATCTGTAAACCTTTGTACTCACTTTTCCCCTAATTATTGACATTCATTTGTTACGATATTCTTACTTATTTAGTTGCTGTATATTTCTACAAAAATAAGACATCAGTCAGTAAATTCGGTTAGTATTAGCACCACTAGGTTATTTTATACTATCTTCTGTCTATGCTATCTTAATAATATTCTCATTTTTGTTTTTAATTACATCTCTCATTAAATCCATTAGTATTAAAACTTTTGTACTCACACATATTTTCGTTTTCTGTTTTTAAAAGATTTCTATATAATAATTATCGCTGAGACGTTGTTCAAAGCAATATTATCATTTCTTGCGGTTACATATCCTGTAAAAATTCAACATATTGTTAGATATCTACGATGTATTATACGACAAAAATATATATACAGGGAAATATCTATCTAAAAGTATACACAGTGTAATAACAAAATTAATTATAAAGGCTACCGAAAATGTTTTAAATACATACGTTTTGAAAACATCAAAAATAAGAAAAAGAAAAGAAAATATCTATAGGCAATCTGTAGACAGATATCAATACCAATGCTAATAAATGTAAGTTTTCAATCAACAAACTCTTATTTACTTTTTGTACGACTAATTCTAATGTTAGATTTCATTCAAAGTACAACAAGTATAATTTTCTACGGTCAAAGCTAAGTTTTCATTCAACAAGCTCATGCAATATGAAGAGTATGAAGGACTTATACGAGAATATTTATAACAAAACATGGAGCTTAAATCATATAAAATGACAGATGCATCTTCAAGTATCATTGTCAAAAAAAAGTTTATATTTACTAGAACATTTTTCGCAGGAAGTCACTAACGTAAAACAGAATCCTTCCTGATATAAAATCATATCAAAACATTAAGTTAAAAGATAAGTTTTGGTAAAGCAGCATTCTGCAAATATTAATGTCGTCAAAATTTATATTAGCAGAACGCATCCACCAATGGTGTGACAGTATGCTCGTAGAGATGTTCACTGTACATTGAACAGATTCCAATTCGAGTACCATTCTCATGAGGCAAATAATATAGATATCTCGTTACAAAGTCTAGATGAGAGACAAGTTAGATATTATTGGACAGCTTTACAAAAAACAAATGGTATTATGTAGAATACGTGACGTAGAATAATATTAAAAAGAAAAATAATACAAAAACCAAAAGAACCTAAGTATTCACTATTATCGAATAGAATTAAACGAGAAAAAATGACATTGTAACGGAAACGAGCCGTAGATTAACGCTGAAGAGAAAAATTAGGCACATTAACTTTGAAGAGAAAAGCCATGTGCAAAGTCAGAAGGATCTAAGTAGTGACTATTATCGGATAGAATTAAACGGGAAAAAAAAATAAAATTTTAACGGAAACGTGATGTATATTAACGCTGAAGAGAAAAATTAGACTCAATAGCCGTAAGGACCTAAGTATTCGGCTATTATCGATGCAATTCATATTAATAGGCATACATCGTCATTAGTCATTGTAAGAAATCTCAGTTTAAAGCATTCTTCCTTCATTGTGGTATGTTATCGTTAGTCATTGTCGTTGGATATTAATAAAAACAAGGTAAATGAATACTCAACCGATTAACTTAACAATTACAAATCTTGAGCTGGCGTAACATATACTAATTACGGTCATCGATTGTACTCGAATTATCTTCTCAGGTCCTCGTTTGTTTATTTTCTTCTATCACTTAAAAAACAATCAATGACTTAGCAAGTTACTAAGCAGAATTTTGCTACAACAGTCATCTGCATGTCATTCGTTGTTGTGCACCGCTTATCTTTATCAGTATCGATCAGATTGTGACTAAATTTAAACGAGCAGAATATTTTGTTACAACCGTCATCTGTGGGTCATTCGTTGTTAAGCATCACATATCTTTGTTAGTATTGGTCAGATTTTGAGTAAATTTAAACGGGTATTACGTCATTCATTGTTTCTTTTCAAGATTTTTTGAAAATATTTCTCATATTTTCGTGAGTTTTGAAGTCGTAAGACCATATGACATACTAATCATAAATCTGTTACGCTAATAATGTAGGATTTGCTTCAACAAACTACAACGTATATTTTTCTACGGTCAATGCTAATGTAAGTTTAAAAAAACCCGTTTCAGGACACCTCTGAAGACATCTGAAGACCTCTGAAGGCCGTTTCAGAAGACACCTAAAGAGCTCTGAAGAACGTTTCTTAAGACCTCTGAAGAACGTTTCAGAAGATATCTGAAGACCTCTGAAGACATCTGAAAACGTCTAAAGAGGAGTCGAACACCGTAAAAGGATACAGTATAAATTAGTGTGTTATCTCAAAAATACAAAAGATTTTATAAAGATGACTGAAGACCTCTGAAGACCACTGAAGAGGAGTCGAAGACCGTAAAACAACACAGTATAAATTAGTGTATTACCACAAAAATACAATAGATTTTATAAAGATGTCGTCGGATACAGCACGTAAACGAAACAATTGTAGATCTTAGACGTGTTATACGAAAAAAAGTATAACTCTCTGAAGAAAATGGAAGTTGATAAAAAAGAATTGAACTTTTTAAACTCTGTGATAGAACCATTAAAACAAATAGCTGAAGTATCGTAAAACATAATCCTTCGTAGAAATGCCTGCAGAATAACATTTCAAAACATTCCATTGCCTTAAAAAGATATATTTATTGTAATAAGAAAGACATTAACGTAATGCAGCATCTTCATCGTAAACATCATCCTACATATATTAATGGTGTGACACCATTTATTTAGATTGAAACGGTTATACTGTAACATTAGTATCATTCATATCAAATCCAACGGTATAACAAGATAACTCTTAATATAATTTTTCGAACTTCACATCAAAGATGTACTACAACAGTGAAAAGTCAGCCTACCAAAATCTGTTGAAGAAGCCTCTAGAGAGAATCTATGAACAAAGAAAAGGAGACATAGAAGCAGCGTTTAAAGAATCGATGATGAAAAAGTGAAATCAATCGATAAAGGAGAACATGCGCAATAACTGTCACACCAACAAGGTACACCGAGCACCATTCTCATGATGGAATAATTTTGGATATTTCGTGAAAACTATCTGATATTTTTTAATATTACTGTCTACTAAATGGTAAATGTTTTAGATTCTTCAATTAATAATAACAGATCCTAGATACGAGAATATTTGTAGTAAAAGTATCATAAAAGTCTTAAGATGTTTATCCACGATTAAAGCTCATGGAATCAATACCGGTATCAATATCGGTGGCAAAAGCTAATGATCTTAAAATTACTTGTAATATTCATCTGACATAGATTTGTCGTCTAGATGAGAGACAAGTTTTTGTAGACATTTCACTTAAAAACGACACTTTGAAATAAAATAAGGCATACTATTTTTTCTATCAACATTGCTAATAAAGTAAATATTCATTCAACAAATCTCTATCAACAGAGATATGAAGAGTATGAAGAACTTCTTAGCGATTACTTGTAACAAAGAATGGTGAGTATATTAAATTATATGAACTACATCATTGTCAAAAAGGACAAGTCTATATCTTATTTACCAGTACATTTTTCGCAGGAAGTCATTAGCGTAAAACATAATCCTTCATATCAATACAGACGGTATACCAGCATTTATATTCGAAAGTATATTTATGATGTAATGATGAAACTGTTAAGTTATATTTCTCGTAATAAGCCAGACAGCATCCTTTACAAATCAGTGGTGTTCTAACGTTCATTTAGAATCAAAGGATAATTTTTAATGTAAGAAATATTAGAGTAAAGGTACATTCACCAATGCTGTGACAGTATCCTTCATACCGAAGCCAATGGAAAATTACCATATAAAAATTCAATAATATTCAAACTTGTTGACATATCAGCTAAATACATTTGACGAAACTCTAATAGAATATAATATTTTTCTACGACTAAATTTAAACAGATACACTGGATATTAAGTAAAGTCTTTTGTAAATCAACTATATAATTACAAACGAATTCCAATGGCTAGGTAAAAACGAGGTGATTCAGAGTTCTTAACATTTAATAAATTTTAATGTTAAATAGCTACAAAAGATGATTTTGTAGCAAAATTAGGATGAATTTCTTAATTTATATAAAATGGTAGATACGTCAGAGTACTCTGCATTTATTAAAAAATAACGTTTAAAAGGTGTCAAAATTTGATACAAAAGAATAAATAATTTAAATTTAAAGGAATACTTATATTGTAAGAAATATTAGAGTAAAATTGCAACCACCAATGTTGTGACGGTATCTTTCATATCAAAATGCAATGGCGAATTAGGATTTTTATAACCAAACAGTGAATTAGGATATTATAATTTTTCTGCGTAGGCTGTGTTATAGCAGAGTAGGTTAATAGAGCTAGTATGATAAATTTAGGAAGGTACATTGATTTTATTAAAGAAATCTAAGAAAAGTCTAAATAGTAAAACAGGCTGATAATAGACTAAGTGATAATTCGATAGAGTACGTCATTAAGCAAAGTTTTAGTAATCAAATAATGACAAACGAGATCCAAAGACTATATAAAATACAAAATAAATAAAATAACATTAACAAGTATGAAGATTTGATACAAGAGTATGAAGGATGTCTTTGGCATTTTAAATGGCAGAACCTTTATTTTTTTAACAATTAAAACAACGTTAAGTAGATATGATTCATTTTACCAGAAAGGTACGTTCTCTAAGAAAAGTCTAAATATATCAAAGCAGGTTAATTACAGGTTAGTTTCGGAATTTTCAATATAGTGTTCAGCGTATTTAAAAAAAATAATAATATAGTCGTTGATAGCATGGCATTGTAGCTGTCAGACATTTGCAATAGCTATTAGCTTTGCAACAGCTATGGTCTTTGAAGGTATTATTATCGCCGCGAACCAAGGTTAGGTTAGAAGACATACGAACGATACGCATTTGATGGCCATATCGCACGAAGACGAAATTTGAGAACGACGCCCTAGGCGAAGTGCTCAAACGTCTGAGGGCGATATGGCCATCAAATGCGTATCGTTCGTATGTCTTCTAACCTAACCTTGGTTCGCGGCGATAATAATACCTTCAAAGACCATAGCTGTTGCAAAGCTAATAGCTATTGCAAATGTCTGACAGCTACAATGCCATGCTATCAACGACTATATTATTATTTTTTTTAAATACGCTGAACACTATATTGAAAATTCCGAAACTAACCTATAATTAACCTGCTTTGATATATTTAGACTTTTCTTAGAGAACGTACCTTTCTGGTAAAATGAATCATATCTACTTAACGTTGTTTTAATTGTTAAAAAAATAAAGGTTCTGCCATTTAAAATGCCAAAGACATCCTTCATACTCTTGTATCAAATCTTCATACTTGTTAATGTTATTTTATTTATTTTGTATTTTATATAGTCTTTGGATCTCGTTTGTCATTATTTGATTACTAAAACTTTGCTTAATGACGTACTCTATCGAATTATCACTTAGTCTATTATCAGCCTGTTTTACTATTTAGACTTTTCTTAGATTTCTTTAATAAAATCAATGTACCTTCCTAAATTTATCATACTAGCTCTATTAACCTACTCTGCTATAACACAGCCTACGCAGAAAAATTATAATATCCTAATTCACTGTTTGGTTATAAAAATCCTAATTCGCCATTGCATTTTGATATGAAAGATACCGTCACAACATTGGTGGTTGCAATTTTACTCTAATATTTCTTACAATATAAGTATTCCTTTAAATTTAAATTATTTATTCTTTTGTATCAAATTTTGACACCTTTTAAACGTTATTTTTTAATAAATGCAGAGTACTCTGACGTATCTACCATTTTATATAAATTAAGAAATTCATCCTAATTTTGCTACAAAATCATCTTTTGTAGCTATTTAACATTAAAATTTATTAAATGTTAAGAACTCTGAATCACCTCGTTTTTACCTAGCCATTGGAATTCGTTTGTAATTATATAGTTGATTTACAAAAGACTTTACTTAATATCCAGTGTATCTGTTTAAATTTAGTCGTAGAAAAATATTATATTCTATTAGAGTTTCGTCAAATGTATTTAGCTGATATGTCAACAAGTTTGAATATTATTGAATTTTTATATGGTAATTTTCCATTGGCTTCGGTATGAAGGATACTGTCACAGCATTGGTGAATGTACCTTTACTCTAATATTTCTTACATTAAAAATTATCCTTTGATTCTAAATGAACGTTAGAACACCACTGATTTGTAAAGGATGCTGTCTGGCTTATTACGAGAAATATAACTTAACAGTTTCATCATTACATCATAAATATACTTTCGAATATAAATGCTGGTATACCGTCTGTATTGATATGAAGGATTATGTTTTACGCTAATGACTTCCTGCGAAAAATGTACTGGTAAATAAGATATAGACTTGTCCTTTTTGACAATGATGTAGTTCATATAATTTAATATACTCACCATTCTTTGTTACAAGTAATCGCTAAGAAGTTCTTCATACTCTTCATATCTCTGTTGATAGAGATTTGTTGAATGAATATTTACTTTATTAGCAATGTTGATAGAAAAAATAGTATGCCTTATTTTATTTCAAAGTGTCGTTTTTAAGTGAAATGTCTACAAAAACTTGTCTCTCATCTAGACGACAAATCTATGTCAGATGAATATTACAAGTAATTTTAAGATCATTAGCTTTTGCCACCGATATTGATACCGGTATTGATTCCATGAGCTTTAATCGTGGATAAACATCTTAAGACTTTTATGATACTTTTACTACAAATATTCTCGTATCTAGGATCTGTTATTATTAATTGAAGAATCTAAAACATTTACCATTTAGTAGACAGTAATATTAAAAAATATCAGATAGTTTTCACGAAATATCCAAAATTATTCCATCATGAGAATGGTGCTCGGTGTACCTTGTTGGTGTGACAGTTATTGCGCATGTTCTCCTTTATCGATTGATTTCACTTTTTCATCATCGATTCTTTAAACGCTGCTTCTATGTCTCCTTTTCTTTGTTCATAGATTCTCTCTAGAGGCTTCTTCAACAGATTTTGGTAGGCTGACTTTTCACTGTTGTAGTACATCTTTGATGTGAAGTTCGAAAAATTATATTAAGAGTTATCTTGTTATACCGTTGGATTTGATATGAATGATACTAATGTTACAGTATAACCGTTTCAATCTAAATAAATGGTGTCACACCATTAATATATGTAGGATGATGTTTACGATGAAGATGCTGCATTACGTTAATGTCTTTCTTATTACAATAAATATATCTTTTTAAGGCAATGGAATGTTTTGAAATGTTATTCTGCAGGCATTTCTACGAAGGATTATGTTTTACGATACTTCAGCTATTTGTTTTAATGGTTCTATCACAGAGTTTAAAAAGTTCAATTCTTTTTTATCAACTTCCATTTTCTTCAGAGAGTTATACTTTTTTTCGTATAACACGTCTAAGATCTACAATTGTTTCGTTTACGTGCTGTATCCGACGACATCTTTATAAAATCTATTGTATTTTTGTGGTAATACACTAATTTATACTGTGTTGTTTTACGGTCTTCGACTCCTCTTCAGTGGTCTTCAGAGGTCTTCAGTCATCTTTATAAAATCTTTTGTATTTTTGAGATAACATACTAATTTATACTGTATCCTTTTACGGTGTTCGACTCCTCTTTAGACGTTTTCAGATGTCTTCAGAGGTCTTCAGATATCTTCTGAAACGTTCTTCAGAGGTCTTAAGAAACGTTCTTCAGAGCTCTTTAGGTGTCTTCTGAAACGGCCTTCAGAGGTCTTCAGATGTCTTCAGAGGTGTCCTGAAACGGGTTTTTTTAAACTTACATTAGCATTGACCGTAGAAAAATATACGTTGTAGTTTGTTGAAGCAAATCCTACATTATTAGCGTAACAGATTTATGATTAGTATGTCATATGGTCTTACGACTTCAAAACTCACGAAAATATGAGAAATATTTTCAAAAAATCTTGAAAAGAAACAATGAATGACGTAATACCCGTTTAAATTTACTCAAAATCTGACCAATACTAACAAAGATATGTGATGCTTAACAACGAATGACCCACAGATGACGGTTGTAACAAAATATTCTGCTCGTTTAAATTTAGTCACAATCTGATCGATACTGATAAAGATAAGCGGTGCACAACAACGAATGACATGCAGATGACTGTTGTAGCAAAATTCTGCTTAGTAACTTGCTAAGTCATTGATTGTTTTTTAAGTGATAGAAGAAAATAAACAAACGAGGACCTGAGAAGATAATTCGAGTACAATCGATGACCGTAATTAGTATATGTTACGCCAGCTCAAGATTTGTAATTGTTAAGTTAATCGGTTGAGTATTCATTTACCTTGTTTTTATTAATATCCAACGACAATGACTAACGATAACATACCACAATGAAGGAAGAATGCTTTAAACTGAGATTTCTTACAATGACTAATGACGATGTATGCCTATTAATATGAATTGCATCGATAATAGCCGAATACTTAGGTCCTTACGGCTATTGAGTCTAATTTTTCTCTTCAGCGTTAATATACATCACGTTTCCGTTAAAATTTTATTTTTTTTTCCCGTTTAATTCTATCCGATAATAGTCACTACTTAGATCCTTCTGACTTTGCACATGGCTTTTCTCTTCAAAGTTAATGTGCCTAATTTTTCTCTTCAGCGTTAATCTACGGCTCGTTTCCGTTACAATGTCATTTTTTCTCGTTTAATTCTATTCGATAATAGTGAATACTTAGGTTCTTTTGGTTTTTGTATTATTTTTCTTTTTAATATTATTCTACGTCACGTATTCTACATAATACCATTTGTTTTTTGTAAAGCTGTCCAATAATATCTAACTTGTCTCTCATCTAGACTTTGTAACGAGATATCTATATTATTTGCCTCATGAGAATGGTACTCGAATTGGAATCTGTTCAATGTACAGTGAACATCTCTACGAGCATACTGTCACACCATTGGTGGATGCGTTCTGCTAATATAAATTTTGACGACATTAATATTTGCAGAATGCTGCTTTACCAAAACTTATCTTTTAACTTAATGTTTTGATATGATTTTATATCAGGAAGGATTCTGTTTTACGTTAGTGACTTCCTGCGAAAAATGTTCTAGTAAATATAAACTTTTTTTTGACAATGATACTTGAAGATGCATCTGTCATTTTATATGATTTAAGCTCCATGTTTTGTTATAAATATTCTCGTATAAGTCCTTCATACTCTTCATATTGCATGAGCTTGTTGAATGAAAACTTAGCTTTGACCGTAGAAAATTATACTTGTTGTACTTTGAATGAAATCTAACATTAGAATTAGTCGTACAAAAAGTAAATAAGAGTTTGTTGATTGAAAACTTACATTTATTAGCATTGGTATTGATATCTGTCTACAGATTGCCTATAGATATTTTCTTTTCTTTTTCTTATTTTTGATGTTTTCAAAACGTATGTATTTAAAACATTTTCGGTAGCCTTTATAATTAATTTTGTTATTACACTGTGTATACTTTTAGATAGATATTTCCCTGTATATATATTTTTGTCGTATAATACATCGTAGATATCTAACAATATGTTGAATTTTTACAGGATATGTAACCGCAAGAAATGATAATATTGCTTTGAACAACGTCTCAGCGATAATTATTATATAGAAATCTTTTAAAAACAGAAAACGAAAATATGTGTGAGTACAAAAGTTTTAATACTAATGGATTTAATGAGAGATGTAATTAAAAACAAAAATGAGAATATTATTAAGATAGCATAGACAGAAGATAGTATAAAATAACCTAGTGGTGCTAATACTAACCGAATTTACTGACTGATGTCTTATTTTTGTAGAAATATACAGCAACTAAATAAGTAAGAATATCGTAACAAATGAATGTCAATAATTAGGGGAAAAGTGAGTACAAAGGTTTACAGATGTCTTTAACGATAGCTATTATCTTTTTGGGTTGAAAAAACAACTGATGTCATATTTTTAGGATAATGAAAGATACAATATAAGCGAAGATACCATACTGAAATGTCAGTAATTAATGAAAAAGTGTATTTAAATGTCTAAGAATGGGACTTTTTATATTGGATTGACAGATGATGCAAAAATACTGAAACTAAATAATAATATACGGAAAAAGTGAGTACAAACGTTTTTTAATAGTGACAGATGACAGATGTCATATTTTTAGGATAGAAATGCTAAATATAAAAGCAATCGATAATTACTTTCTAAAAATGAATGAGGCCTTTTTATTGGATTTAACGAGTCATACGAGACAGAAGATGATGCAAAAATACTGAAACTAAATAATAATATACGGAAAAAGTGAGTACAAACGTTTTTTAATAGTGACAGATGACAGATGTCATATTTTTAGGATAGAAATGCTAAATATAAAAGCAATCGATAATTACTTTCTAAAAATGAATGAGGCCTTTTTATTGGATTTAACGAGTCATACGAGACAGAAGATGATGCAAAAATACTGAAACTAAATAATAATATACGAAAAAAGTGAGTACAAACGTTTTTTAATAGTGACAGATGACAGATGTCATATTTTTAGGATAGAAATGCTAAATATAAAAGCAATCGATAATTACTGTCTAAAAAATGAATGAGGCCTTTTTATTGGATTTAACGAGTCATACGAGACAGAAGATGATGCAAAAATACTGAAACTAAATAATAATATACGAAAAAAGTGAGTACAAACGTTTTTTAATAGTGACAGATGACAGATGTCATATTTTTAGGATAAAAATGCTAAATATAAAAGCAATCGATAATTACTTTCTAAAAATGAATGAGGCCTTTTTATTGGATTTAACGAGTCATACGAGACAGAAGATGATGCAAAAATACTGAAACTAAATAATAATATACGAAAAAAGTGAGTACAAACGTTTTTAAATAGTGACAGATGACAGATGCCATATTTTTAGGTTAAAAAGAATATTGAATAGACATACAAAAACCTGTAGAGATGACAATGGTTGGATAGCTGCGATTTTTTAGGTTGATAGCTTGAAAAAAAGAGAAGGTAATAATAAATGTTTTACAGATGATTTTCCAGGTTGAAAATCTTAAATGCGAAAATAATCGAGTACAAACGAAGATGGTATATTGTAATTGTTGTATTTATTTTTAATAAAGATTAAGACGATGACACGACAATAACGTACTGCGCAGGTTTACATACGATAATGGACGAAGAGTATTTTGTTACCTTTTTACCATCGACAATAAACGTATAGTATTTTTATTGTACTTGTAAGTAATAAGGAAACGACGATGATGTATGACTACAATACGAACAATACGACTTCTTAGACTTATTCTCAAATACTGAACTTTTGACTGCTACCTTCCCGTATTCAGAGATCCAGAAAAGTAATGTCTCCTTGGTTATTACATTTTCTGTACTAACCAACTATGGCCCCTTTGGTAATGCAGCACCGTGTATTCTATGGCTCTTTAAAGATTTCTACGATTTTCCATTCTTTTTTCTATGAATTTCTACAAATATCACCCTTTTAACGTTTCACTCTTCCTTTTCTTCTTCTTCAGTAGTTTTTTGTTCTTCGTCTTAGGCCTGTACTGGCTTCTACATCATCTTAGGTCTTCACTGCTCTCTGTATGATTTCTTAGTATTTTTTCCTCCAAAGTTTATACCTTTTTTGGTTTCCCCCTTCCTAGCTTGGTTTCCCCCTTCCTAGCATTTTGACATTTGACATTGTTTACTTACTTAGCGGTAGATAGATACGAATTTTTATGATTTTATCCTTTACCGTATATTTGTCTCCTCTTTCCGTCTGCCTGTCCTTTTATCTGTATTTTTGTCTGTCTTTCCGTTTGTTTACCTAAGATCCTTTTGACCATTTTGCACCTCGTGACATGCCACCGAGACTTAGGTCCTTTTGTCCACGAAACGAAACGTAACAAAATGTATCGAAACGTGACGAAACGTGACGAAACGTGACGAAACGTGACGAAACGTGACGAAACGTGATGAAACGTGACGAAACGTGACGAAACGTGACGAAACGTAACGAAACGTAACGAAACGTAACGAAACGTTACGAAACGTAACGTAACGAAACGAAACGTAACGTAACGAAACCATCTTTTTTCTGTTTGATCTATGGACTTTTGGCAAATGACTGGTATTACGTGGTGACTTTTGGAAGATGGCAAGTGCCTCAATACTAAATGCACCTGCTCCTTCTTACTTACGCCGGTCGATATATTCTTCATATTGCGCCGGTTTCCACACTCCCCCCGTTTTCCCCTCCAGGTTCAGGCTATACTGTGCAACGGCCATCTTGGATCGCTTAGCCGTCCACTGACTTTGCTGCTACGCCCGGCGATATATTCCAGTCGCGCCACTAACAGGTGACGTCTCCTCCATACAGCTGAATGGCCCGGATAGAAAATGGCGTTACCCAACTTCATAGGTTAGGTTACGCTGACAGCTGACGATTTCGTTGACTCCGCCGAGACTTAGGTCCTTTTGGCCACGTTGTAGTTTTAAGCGTTAATCGTTCTCTACATATTGCCGTTTTTCTTGTTTGAATCGGACCAACAGCAGTGAAGATACGTGCTAAGGCCCCTTTGACATTGCACAAGATTTTTCTCTTTTACGTTAATCGTTCTTTACGTAATGTCGTTTTTCCCGTTTAAATCGGACCAATAGCAGTGAAGATACACGCTAAGGCCCTTGTGGCATTGCACAGAATTTTTCTTTTCGATGTCAATCTATATCACGCTCTCTTCATAATGCCGTTTTTCCCGTTTAAATCGGACCAATAGCAGTGAAGATACGTGCTAAGGTCCTTGTGGCATTGCGCATGCTTTTTCTCTTGTATGTTAATCGTTCTTTACGTAATATCATTTTTCCCGTTTAAATCGGACCAACGATAGCTGAGATATACGCTAAGGCCCTTCTGACTTTTCATTTACCTCGTATATTTTTCATTGTTTACGTCAACTATTGCCGCCATCTTGGATTCTCGACGTTATCATGTTTACTGATAACCCAGACTTCGAACTTCGTCGCGTGACCTTGATTTAGACAAAAATTGCCAGAATGAACCTTAGCGATTTCTTATGGGATTTAACATGGGCAATGAGGCAGAATGAACATAGCCCCTTTACTTTCGCCACCTCGGCCCTTTTGGCACTTCATTAAATAAATATTGCTCCCTTACGACTCGGGGTAAACATCATCATTTTTGCTATTTATCTTGACAGCAAGAAGAATGCGGTAGTGGTAGTGACGTTCGGTGTGGGTCTAGATGGGGCCTTGTGTGGCTAACGTAAAATGTAGGAAGTTACAAACTAACGTTGGCTGACAGCGTTTAGCAAAATTAATGTTAGGCAACACATATTACTTTTAGATGACATCTGGGTTGCGGGACATTTATTGTAGGCAATACACACTACCCCACGAAGCGCAAGTGACAGCTTTGACGTAAGAGGATATATATATATATATATATATATAGTTGACAGAAGCGACGACAAGTTATTATTTTTACAGGTTAACCAACATAATTTACAATCTCGAATAGATTTTTTTCAACGTAAAAGAGGTTAGGAATTGACGACTCCCCCACTCTAAGTGGGGGTTATGTTCATCGGCGCGTCTCCGCGTGGCGGGCCCCCGGGCAGCCGATCGTTCAAAGCGGGGGTTATGTTCACCTCGGCGGCGGAAATCCTCATCGGGGCAATTGAAAGTGCGGTTATGTTCATCGGCGCGTGGCGGGCCCCCGGGCAGCCGATCGTTCAAAGTGGGGGTTATGTTCACCTCGGCGGCGGAAATCGCAATTGACGGATCGACCGTTAAAAGTGGGGTTATGTTCATCGGCGCGACTCCGCGTGGCGCGCGCCTCGTGGCGGGCCCCGGGGCCACGGGCAGCTGTCTAACGACCGTTTTTGGCAAAATGGTGCGGTTTGGTTAGATGTCTTTTCGCAAAATGATGAAAATGGCCTCGTTTACGTGAACGCCATATCTCGTAGGTTATTGAATTCCCTCTGTGTCACAGAACATACTTTGCTGCTCTACTGACTTTGTCCAAAATCTAATAATTTCACGTCAGGCCGAAATAAAACTTAAGTTTAAAATTTAATGTTTTTTTCTTTATCCGTTTTCTTCAAATTTCGAAATTTATACATTTTCTCAAATATCTCGAATACGGTCCATTTTGGAGAAATTATGTATAAAACAAAAATTATAGAGAATTATATTACAAAAAATATTTTTTTACATTTTGTCAAATTTCTCGAATACGGACCATTTTAGGAAAATTTTGTATAAATAAAAAATTATAGATAATAATATAAGAAGTAACTTTTATTTAAAGAATTTTCTTTCCCAAACGTAAATAACAGATATATTCAATAAAATATAAAAATGACCACATATAAAGTACCCCCCAGATGTTCCGACTCTGCCCAAAATCTAATCAGCTCATTGGACGCTGGAACAAAGCTTACGTTTAAAATTTGGTGTTTTTCTGTGTATCGGTTCATGAGTTATGCGACACACAGACGCGCGCGCGCCCACACACACACACACACACACACACACACACACACACACACTCACACACTCACACACACACACGCACACACACACACACACACACACACACACACACACACACACACACAGACACAGACACAGACACAGACACAGACACAGACACAGACACAGACACAGACACAGACACAGACACAGACACAGACACAGACACAGACACAGACACAGACACAGACACAGACACAGACACAGACACAGACACAGACACAGACACAGACACAGACACAGACACAGACACAGACACAGACACAGACACAGACACAGACACAGACACAGACACAGACACAGACACAGACACAGACACAGACACAGACACAGACACAGACACAGACACAGACACAGACACAGACACAGACACAGACACAGACACAGACACAGACACAGACACAGACACAGACACAGACACAGACACAGACACAGACACAGACACAGACACAGACACAGACACAGACACAGACACAGACACAGACACAGACACAGACACAGACACAGACACAGACACAGACACAGACACAGACACAGACACAGACACAGACACAGACACAGACACAGACACAGACACAGACACAGACACAGACACAGACACAGACACAGACACAGACACAGACACAGACACAGACACAGACACAGACACAGACACAGACACAGACACAGACACAGACACAGACACAGACACAGACACAGACACAGACACAGACACAGACACAGACACAGACACAGACACAGACACAGACACAGACACAGACACAGACACAGACACAGACACAGACACAGACACAGACACAGACACAGACACAGACACAGACACAGACACAGACACAGACACAGACACAGACACAGACACAGACACAGACACAGACACAGACACAGACACACACACACACACACACACACACACACACACACACACACACACACACACACACACACACACACACACACACACACACACACACACACACACACACACACACACACACACACACACACACACACACACACACACACACACACACACACACACACACACACACACACACACACACACACACACACACACACACACACACACACACACACACACACACACACACACACACACACACACACACACACACACACACACACACACACACACACACACACACACACACACACACACACACACACACACACACACACACACACACACACACACACACACACACACACACACACACACACACACACACACACACACACACACACACACACACACACACACACACACACACACACACACACACACACACACACACACACACACACACACACACACACACACACACACACACACACACACACACACACACACACACACACACACACACACACACACACACACACACACACACACACACACACACACACACACACACACACACACACACACACACACACACACACACACACACACACACACACACACACACACACACACACACACACACACACACACACACACACACACACAGACAGACATCATCGCGAAAATAGTTAAAACGGATTCAGGGGACCTCAAAACGTAAAAATCCGTCGAAAACTCGAGGTCGAAAAAAATCATGATTCTTATACTTTCCTTATATCTGTATACAGATAGGAAAGTAAAAATCAATAAAAATCCGTCAAGCTGACATTATTTTTTCAAATAAAAAATATTACAGGTAATTATATTACATATGGTCCTTCAAGCCGGATCTAATAAGATTTTTACAGATATTTATATTACATATGGTCCTTCTCGTCTAAAGTAAACTACACTGTGGAAAATGTCTCTACGAAGGAGTGAACGTCTAAAGACAAAGCATCCATACAATAAAAATACCAAAGACGCTACCTTAGACGACACACAACCTACTAATACGACGCAACGAGAACTTTCGATACATCTAGAGCCACCGAAATCTCAAGGTTTAAAAGGTACTGGTGGCGCAAAAATCAAATCAAATACTAAGAAGACTAATGAGACTATTGAATTCAGAAGAAAAACGAAAAATTGAATTAGAGTTAACTATGAAGCGAAAAAAATTGGAGCAAGAGAAACTCAAAAAGAAACAGGAATTGCTTGACCTGGAGTATGCTATGAGAATAGCAATAATAGAAGAAAGTGATAATAGAAGAAAGTGAAGAGGAGTCTGAGTCACACGGTGAGTCCATAATTAGCCGTCCTAACACATGAATGACTAGAAGGAGACAATCCATGGGAGGAAGCTAAATTGTATCCCAATGATACACTAAAGAAATTAGAGAGACGCTAAAATGGTGGTTCTCACCTTATCGAGACTAAGGCCTACAAGGGTAAACTCGTAGCGTAACAAAAACGAGAAATGATTTAACTTGGAACGAAAGACCGAAAGCTGATATCAGTATTAGGACGTTAAATTTTTTGTTTTGTGAAGCACTGGCATTACTTAGGTTAAACCATGTGACGATTTTCACAAGTCTTGATTTTTAAAACCATTCTGTATCGCCTTTTGATTAGGGCAATTTATCCAATAATAATTGGTCCCTTTACCTCTTAGGCCTGCTCATGTAAAATATTTGGGCTCCTTACTTCGCCTATTTATATTCTATTAATAATGGACAGAAGGATGAGTATTGCAACTATGTTCAAAGAAATAAATTGGCTTTCAGTTCAGAATTATGGTCAGTACATGACTGATATTTATTTATAAAATAAAAATGACAGTACCATCGCATCAGATCTATTAGAAAAAATTCAATATAATTCGCAATATCACTAAAAGTTCCCAAAATACAATTTTTATTAAAGGTTTAAAAAATTTAATAGACTGCCTACAGAAAATAAATAAAAAAACAATAAATGTATTCAAAAGTAACCTCAAACAATACTTGATAAATAAACAGAACGGATATACTTTATTTTGGTAATAGTCTTTAAACCTGCCCTTTTAAGCTATTGCATAGCTTTTATCGCGGGCTTTGAGCGTGGCGACCGAATCAATAAATTTCGTAACACCGTAACGAAAAAAAAACCTAACACCCCCAACTCCGACCGGCACAGCGGTGCGGCGTTACAAAATATTAATTTCTCAAAAATCGAAAAATCGAAAAATCGAAAATTCGAAAAATCGAAAAATCGAAAAATCGAAAAATCGAAAAATCGAAAAATCGAAAAATCGAAAAATCGAAAAATCGAAAAATCGAAAAATCGAAAAATCGAAAAATCGAAAAATCGAAAAATCGAAAAATCGAAAAATCGAAAAATCGAAAAATCGAAAAATCGAAAAATCGAAAAATCGAAAAATCGAAAAATCGAAAAATCGAAAAATCGAAAAATCGAAAAATCGAAAAATCGAAAAATCGAAAATCGAAAAATCGAAAAATCGAAAAATCAAAAAATCGAAAAATCAAAAAATCGAAAAATCGAAAAAAAAAAAAAAAAATCAAAAAATCGGAAAAACGAAAAATCGAAAAAAAAATCGAAAAATCGGAAAAACGAAAAATCGAAAAATCGATAAAGAAATTGCGTAACGAAAATAAACCTAACACCCCCCACTCCGACCGGCACAGCGGTCCGTCGTTGAAAGCCGTGCATCGTCTAACGTCGTTTTAGTTCGGCAGACTTCGGCACGGTGTTTGTATGCGTGCGACTAGACCTATGCGTGTAGACTAGCTGCTAACTGCTTATAACTGATTCTATCTCTTTTAGACACAATTTCGGAAAAATTGAATTTGAAAATGAATAATGATTCACAAGAATCCACAACAAAATATGGGACCACCATTGACGCGGTATTTTCCAGATATTTAGAGGATACTGAGTCTCAAACTTATGTTTCTTATTTCAGTTACCATATGATAAAAATTCCTGAATAACCTACATGTATTGTAAGATAATAAAAATATTTTAAACAATATTAACTTCTCATTTATTCAATAAAAGAAAAAAAAAATGTTTTCTTATCGGTCACCACGCTCAAAAAATGTAACTTGAATTAATATCAAAGAAAAAACTTGAATTAATATCAAAGAAAACAAAATACTGCATAAATAAAATAAATAAATAATTATAATTGCATAAGATGATGAAAAAATGCTATGCAATAGCTTTACCGCGGCAGTCCCCGGGTGCCACACGTATTTTTTAAGTATTTCACATAATTTATTGTTATTTTACCCCTCGTTTTACCTCGTTTTAGTACTTACTATGTTTAAGTTATTAATAGTTTTGCGACGAGAGGTTATAGCTACAAAACTATTTTTGTGTTAAAGTACATCCATAAAGAGCAATGTAATTTACAAAGGCCTTCTTTCAACATACAAATATATGACAATTTTATAATTAAAATGAAAAACAACAAATACCTCGGTATCATAATTGATCAAAATTTGAAATGGGTTGATCACATTACGTCATTAAAATCCCAAGGTAAGAAGATTCATTTTTAAATTTTATGAATTGAGGAAATGTATGACTAGGAGTTTAATAATTATTATTTACAATTTGCTGGTTGAATATGTAATTCAAAACTGTATAATTAAAATTATCTACAATAAACCACCATTATATCCTTACTCTCTTTTATATAATAAAAAAGTGCTTTGTATAAGAACATTATATTATTTGTCTCGCTGTACCTTTATTTATGGAAAGCCTGAATTGAGATACACTACAAATTATTTGCAATAAATATCAAAAGAAGCATACATTTTTAAATAATTTGACATTTAAGAGCCATTTGCACATCAAAGTTGACATCTTGATACTTGACAGGCACAGCCAAGCATTATTCTGCCTTTTGCCAAATAAAATAGCCGGTAATTATTCTATGGGGTTCTGACAGAGAGCTAGTAAATTTGATGAAGGTGTTTTTGTGGCTAGGGGCGAAATAGTAGTACGCTTAAGTTAGCACCACCATAAAAAAGTAATTTTTAAGAAACTGCTTATATATTTTTCATAAATTGGCAGGCTTGGCGACTAATTTCGAATAAAAATATTCTTCAAAATGGCTATGGTTGCAAGTATGAAGGTCGCAACCCGCCTTAGAAATTTCACCTTTACTATCAACAGCTGTTGTTTGACAGGTCGTTAGAGAATATTTGCAATTTATGGAATGTTGAGAATGTTAGGAATGATAACGTTGGAAATATATGGAATTCCTAAAATTGTCACATATGAATTGCATAGGCGGATTTTAAGAAAATTGATATTAAAGTAGTTAGGATGAACCGAAAATTCTGAAAATTAATAGGGTTCTAAGTAAGAAGTAATTATTCAAGAAAATCAAAACCGTAAGTCAATCAGAACTTTTGTTCTAGAGTTATTGAGCCGGCATACATACACACAGACGACCAGAAGAATTTTTTTTTTTGAATTTTCGTACTCAGAATGATCGGAAACATGAAAAAAAAGTTTTAAAAAATGCGGGCAAGAAAAATTTTTCGTAATCACGAATGCAATACTGAGGCCACATAGGAAGGGCCTCAGTAATATTGTACCAAACTCTTTTCCAAATAATTCTTGTGATGATGCCCATAGTCAAATAACACCTGCGGATATTACTAAAATTTTATTCAGACAATCGATGCCAAAGGATTTGCCGTATTTTATTGGAAATTCCTTTGAATGGCCAAATTTTATTTATCAGTTTCGGCGTTATGTGGGCTATTCGCAAGAAGAAAATCCCTGTCGTTTACAAAAATCTCTTAAAGGCAATGAGCTTAAAATTGTCCAAGGTTTATTGATTATGCCCCATAATGTCGACAAAATAATCAATATTTTAGAACCACGATTCGGATAACTTGAACATATTGTTTTAATGCAAGTAGATAAGGTAAAGTACTTTCCTATAGTAAAAGACGATCGTCTGAACATGTTGATTAACTTTTCTGACGAAGTAAAAAATCTTGTGGGATTTACAGAATCGTTAAAGGCTAAAGATCACGTACAGAATCCAATTTTCCTTCACTAACTTATAAATAAGTCACACAACTTATATAAAATGATGTGGACAAAATATTTTTCCGACAAAACTTCTCTAAATTTTAAATTAATAGAATTTTCAGACTGGCTCGACAGAAAAGCCATGACAGGATGCCAAATTCAACCGCCAAAATTTTATTCTGACATTTCTACTGACAATTCAAAATTTTAAAAAACTCCTTTCAAAAAGGACGTAACCATAACAACGATTTCAAACAAGAAATGTGTTTGTTGCAATAAACAATTGCACAATTTAAGTACCTGCTCATCCTTTAAAGATCTTACAGATAATCAAAGATGTAGTTTACGGACTACAAATAAAATATGCTTTTTTTTTTAATTCCATATCATAGCTTGAGTGACTGTCGCCGTAAAAAGACATGTGGCATTAATAATTGTAAGACACAGAAGCTCAAGTAAACGGTCACAATTTCAATAAGACTCGTGTTCTCTTGAAAATTATACCTGTATCTATACGCTATAACCATATAGACGATGATTCAACTGTTTTTCTTATTGATCAAGACCTTGCTGATATTATGGAGCTAGATGGACCTCAACTACAACTCTGTATCCAGTGGACGAACAATCAGACCTAGGAACAACATGACTCTAGGACAGTGAGCTTCACCATCAGTACTGAAGATATGTCAAAGGATTTCCAATTAAGACATGTAAATAAAGGTGGAAAAACTAAAATTTATCCTTATATTAATAACAAATGTACATCAATGACGAATGCCAAATCCAAAATTCTGATAGGACAGGATAATTGGCCATTATTAGTGAACAGGAATGTAATCACAGAGCCATGGAATGGACCTGCCTTAAGTAAAACTCTTTTAGGGTGGGTAATTCAAAGAAATCTAAGAAAAGAAGATAATTTTAAAGTATCACAAGGATATACTTGTCATATTAGCGTTAAGGAAAGAGACGTTTTGGATTTGCTTCATGAATTAGTTAAAGATCAATAGAAACTAAATAGTCTAGTTGTAGAAAATATGCTGCATTTCCTTGTACAAAAACTTCGTAAAGTGATTTAAATTTATTGTCGAATCGGCGAGCTGCCCAAAGATTAAGTGATCTGCGTTGGACGAGATGGACTCAGGAGCATCTTCCCTATCTTATAAAAAAAGCAATGGCATCAAGATGCGAAAACTCTAAATATGAATGATATTGTAATTCTAGTTGATCCAAATGGTCCACGAAGTACTTGATCTTATCTTATGTCTTGATATTGTTAATACACACCCCACAAAAATTATCGCATCATTAATAGTTTTCAAAAATTTGTAGTTTTTTCAGAACTGTGATCGATTTGAATATTCTTTTTTTGGAAGATAAGTTGATTCTTCAGGAATAGTAATCTCTTTGATTCTTTAAATAAAATTTAATTTTCGAGTGTATACCAGGTGGTACAATAATATAGGTTTTTGGTTGGAAAATTCGTAACACCCTGTGGAGTGTACCAGCAATAATAGCATGTTATAATTAATAGCCTACTTTAGCCTCAGCTTTTCGCAAACTTTTGTTCTGATTGGTTTATTCTCTATGTTATTAGAGGAGATATACAGTTTTTTAGCACTGCTTGTTTTTATAAACTTGTATTATATTGGTAATGTACATGCGAAAATTAAAAAATTGAAAAGCAGGGTATGACAAATGCAAAATTATACGTAACATCTTCCAAATTCAAATTGACACATTTTCGAAAAAAAAAAAAATAACTTGAAACTTTTTAGTGATGCGATAATTTTTATGGGGTGTATATAAACAAAGACATCCTTGAAAGTTTCATTCCGACTATTCAACATTCTTGGGAATTCGTGTCGATTACAGTAGAAATAAATAATACAGCATACTTTATTAAAAATAATTCATGAATCGTGGGTCTGATAAATTACTATTTTCAGTCTTGTTTCGAACGATAAGACAGCTGTGCATAATATCAATATTTTCGCTATTAATTATTCATTTGCACGCGCATCTGGAAGCAAACGAAAAGTTCACATTTCATAGAACACAAATATTACTAAATCAATTCCTCTAAAGTCAAATAAACATTAAGATTTAAGTTGAAATTTTAAAACCATATGGCGAATATTTAAATCCAATTTTAAACAAAAACTGGAACGATGGAAATATTCACTTATGTTTAGTCTGGTTTTAAACAAAGCTAAAGATTCCAATTTTTTAGTATAAAATGGCATATAATTAGCAGGGCCCGCTCTAGTCTTCATGTTACCACGGACAGACAATTTGCCGCCCCATATATATACAGGGAATATTTTTTATTTTTTAAATGGCACACAGGCGTTCATAAAGTCCATTTCATTTACATTTATCTAAAATTATCATGAACCAGTTTTTTTAAATAAAGTTAAAATTATGTTACAATTATTTATTTAAAAAAATATATGTAATACATCATGAACATTTAAAAAGGGCATAACTTAAAAGTACTTGTACATACACTTATTTATGAAACCTAAATTTTAAACTGCCATATATTTGTTAAAACTGCATGTATTTCACCGCGGGTTTTGGAGTTGAATAGCTTTTTTCTTCGTCTCTTAGAAACCAAGCCTTTATTTTGCTATTTGCCAATATTATACAGGGCATTTACAAAGTGTGCACCCATGTAAAATTCGCAAAATTTTAATTTGGGATTTGGGAAGTACGAGCGTGTAAAAATTGAAATTTTTTAGACCGTTGGTTACAGCTTTCTTTTGAGTAGATCCTGTATCAGTTTCATCTCAGTGCCGTGCGTGATAAATAAAAATTAGGATTTTTCAAAAATCTTTTTTTAGACAAAAACACTCTAATTTTTAAAGCTATAGTTAATGTAAGTCATTTATACAAGGTAATTCAAAAGTACTCAAACTTAAATTTAAATGAGATGTAGCTACTTTTGAAAAATATTTAACATCGACAAGTTCATCAGAATTAATTAAACCTAAAACATAGAAAAAGTTATTAAACTGTTGTTATAATACGTAAATAATTATCGCTTACCATCAGGTGATGCACCTAGGAACCCATATTTCACATCAACAAATAACCCTGTTGGTATAACTATTTTGCCAGTTTCTTCTTAAAATTTGTTTATACCTTCGTTTTGTATGCCGTACTCAATTGCTGAAGTAGTTATTCCTTGTTTGTCTGTCAAGATTTTTTTACCAAACAATCGCATGGAGTACGGGTCCTTCTTTTGGCAACTTCCCCAAAATGAGAAGCCATTAGCAGAAATCTTTAAATATAAAATCATGTAAAAAGTAAAAACGTAATATTCATGTTAATATCTTTAGTAGGTCAATTAATTTATTAACTTCTTCTTTAAGACATTCATCACTGATGTCTACCTCAGCAATATTAAATCCATACTCCGTTGTTTCTGATGGTTTTAGTTTTTTCTAACAGTAGGTTTTTTTTTAATTTTGTCACGCTCCTCATTATTTATCCATTTTCTTAGTAAATGGGATGCTTCTCTATTAAAGCATTGCTTCCATATTTTGATGTGTCAATTAACTCCATTATTGTAACGAAGAGCGCTCAAAACACACCTACTTTGGAAACCGTTCCTTTTAATGAGATTTAATCATTTTTCCCATATTGAAACGAGCAATAATATTTATAAATAATTCTGCTTTGTTGGTTGTTTCGTTGGCTAAAAGAAGGTGTGATTTTGTTAAAAGTAAATTTAATGCTGTGTATACATGGTGGTGAGCTCCTGATCATGTGAATTCGGAATGTTTGTTAATATCGTTGTTAACATCGCAAATTTCTCTTCGGCAGTTAACAATGATTACCAAAAACATGTGTTACACTATTTCTTAAATCTTGTTTAAGTTGTACAACGCTTCTATATTTATTAGTGTAAACCGCGAATTGTGCTGCATTTACCAATTTTTGTATGATATCATCTGTTAAATATGTCCTTGCCTTTAAAGATACGATTCTAGTGTTCTTCTTTATGTTGTAAAGATGTTTGCTATAATTTTTAATGCAATGATTTGTGCATTCCGACTTTGTTATCTAAAATTAAAAATACAATAACGTAAACTGGTTTAACAGGTATTAAAATGTGTATCTATCTCTATACGGAAAAATTGTTCATTATCCACCACTCAATATGAAATAGGAATATTCAAGAACCAAATCGTTTTTTTATACAACTCCTTCTAGTACCTTTCAACGTAATGGAATAAAATCAAATTATTAAAAATTTAATTTTTTGTTACTGTAATGTTCATAATACTTTTCACTAATGAGAATGAAACTCACTTTTCTTAGAATGCAGGTAGTCAAAATTAAATTATTTTTATTTCTTAATACCTTAATCTATGAACATTAAGACATTGAATAAAAATAAACAAAATAGACATAACTAAAAAAAAATATTAAAAACTAAAAAAACATTTTAAAGTATGGTTCCGCTTATGCATCCTTGTAACAGACGCACCTCAACTAATAACATTAAAACCGAAAAATAACCAAAATAGTTTAGATATTGTAGTCTTTAAATGTTGGTTTTAGCCGCATAAATTTGTTTGGAAAATTAAACATACATAACCAAACTTTTTTCGACAGCTGCACATATGTAAAATGATGAAGTGGGTTCGCAAAAACAGTACTGGGACTGGGTTTCATTTGCCGGAGCGTGTGGGCCACTCCGGTGCTGCTGCGAATGAGTGGATCATGAAAAATATTGAAATATAGTTTTTAAAAAGGACATTTTAAGATTTATAAAGTCACAAGGACAATTTGTTTAAAAAAGGACAGGTTTGCCACCTAAACGTAGGTGAAAATCTATTACTTTTTAGAATAATTCTAAAATTAAGATTTTTAAGCATTTGTATATGAGCAGTTTGTTAATTCATAGTGTAAAATCAATTTAAAATCAGTTTTGTGTTGTGTTAGCGTGCAATGCTAAAATATGTAAAATTTTTAAAACGTTCTAGAAGATAAACGTGCGTGGACTTATGTGTGCATGTTCAAATTAATTGCAAGTAAAAAAACAGAGATGCTTTTTTAAGATAAGGGTTGAAAGAATAATTTAGCATTTCTCTAACCAATCAGCCCCTTTTTTATAAGTACAAACTTTTATTTATTCAGATCAAATTGATTTGATTTCTTTCTAATAATATTTAGGTTTCTTTAGATATACTGTTTTTGGGTGTTATTGTATTTTAATGTAAACTTATTAATGTTAATTAATTAAAGTAGTATTAAAGCCAAGGGTCGACTTAGGCTAATTAAAATTTCATTTAAGCATAGAAAATCTTATCCTTATATCAGTTGGTTACAAAAACGATCACAAAAATTTATGAACCTAATAAAATCTGATAGATTTTTGAATTTTGAGTAATATGAGATTCGTGTTCTTGCAACTAGCTGTAGATTTTGTAAACTGTGAAGACATACAATTTTGTGTATCGTTACCCAACAAACATTTTGTATAGAGGAATAAAAAGCCCAATAACTGTTACCCTCCAATTATTGTAATGATGGTCATTTAACTTTTACGGCCGACAGTTGAGCCGAAGTCACTTAGCCATCATATCCAGTTAATAGGTCTTTATTTCCCCTTTATCGTCTGTAGAAATAAATATAAGGTGGCCCAACGAAAACTTGACATGGTTGTTTCGAGTAAAAATATCCTGGGGTTTTAAAAACGCTCAAACAGGTCGTTGTTAGTTTTTTTTCTTATTGCAGCATCGTTACTTTAACCATCGCGCTAAATAGAGAAAGTTCCATGGATGATACATCATTGAAAACGTAATTTGAGTAGAATTCGGTAATAAGACTATTTATTGCGTATCTTTTGATTTTAGTGTCGTCTAGCTTGATAAAAAACTGTTATGCATTGTAATGTATGACACTTTATTTGAAAGCTAATTTTAATACTAATTCAATGCATTACATAAGATTAATCTAAATATCTTCATATTACACTTGTAATAAAATAAAGTTAGCAATAATAATAATAATAAACTTTATTGCCCAACAGAATAAATCCAATTATAGGACAAATAAATACATAACACAATATCATTTCATACAAAGAATAAATAATAAATCTAATAGATAATTAATAATCTTAGCCATGAAACATAAATATAAACATTTTAAAATTAACAATGCACAAAAAGATACAAAAAATAATAATAATAATATAAGGCAGGACACATTTCAACTTTTAATAATTAATAATTTTGATATGACTTTTTTTGAGATTTGTGAAAGCTTTTCAAAAACCAGATCACAATTAATACAGTAAATATTGACATTATTACACATAACAAAAATTTTGGCGACTTCAATAAAATGTTGGTTCTAGGAGTAGGCAACGATAGTCTGGTTCACAAGTGCCATTTCCCTCGAAACCTGTCCTCCAGCACCGAAAATTATTATTTTAGGCTTATTCGATTCGGAATGGCATCTAGAACATTCTATCAAAATTCCAAGAGGGGCTGAAAAAAAAATGCAAAAGTTATAAACAATAAAGTAAAATAAAAAATAAGGGTTTGGTTTTTTTGAAATATTTCAAAAACTATTTGAGATAATCGAAATTTTAAAAAAGATCCTTAAAGAGCAGGAAATTTCCTAAAAAAAAGTCCTACCTCCTGGAACTGAACCAACAACCCTTATAATTTTAATTAAGCGGCGAAAATAACGGTAAAAACGCGTGGTTCGGCTGCCGCGCGCATCGCCTCAATCTGACACATGAACTAAAAAAATTATTTTAACTGATTAAATATTAATATTAAGGAATAAAAAAATTTGGGTACTAAGTAGACATACGAATAAACAAGAATCCGTAAACAAAAAATTTTTATCACTATTTTTTTTATTAATTATGCTTTTGTTAATTAGTTAATTTTCACCATTTTAATGTTAATCTAGAATTTTTTTTTGATTTTTTGGAGCTATTGTTAAAAGGGTTTAGAAGAGATCCCCGTTGGAAAAATTAAAAAAATTTGATTTTTCACTTTTTTATTAACAATCAAAGGCATTAAAAAATTATTTAGTACAATATTTTTAAAAGTTAAATAAAAAATATTAAAAAAAAATTAAGAGAGTGAGTTACTTACATCTTTGTGAGGATGCATTATTAATGATGTTAAATGTTATGATTTTGATGCACATATAGAATTATAATTACACAGTTTTACAATATAACTTAAAATTATTGTGGTTAAAATTCAGTTTGAAATTTAACTGTTATGTCAAATTATGTGTCATTCGTTGTTTATGTATACAAGTGTGTTAGATTAAATATAGAAATTACTAATAAGGAACCTAGTTAGGAAGATTACTTTGTACCTAAATTAAAGGGATCGGACAGAAAAGTTAGGATCAGTCAAGTTGACGTTGGGAATGTTAAAATAGAGTTAATTATATAGATTTTGGAAATAAAGTTGTTTTATATAACCCTGGGTCGTTTCAATTGGTGACAGCGGTGGGATTCCTAACATTAAAATAGTTTATGGTTAACACAAGGTCCCACAATTACGACGAGAATACCCAAGATATGGATGCAGCAAGTATCCTGGAGTTTTTAAAACAACAAAGAGAAGAGGATGAAGAAAGAAGGATTCGCGAAAAGCAAGAAGCGAAAGCCGAGAGAGAAAGGGAAAAAACAAGAGGAGAAAAAGATAAAAGAACGTGAAAGGCAAGAGGGAATTTCTCGAAAGTTTTACTGAAAAGCTTACTCAGGTCGAAGAAAAGATTACCCAAATTGAAGAAAAAGTAGGAGAAAAGATTTCACAGGTAGAAAGCTATACCAGACAAGAGATATCGAAGCTTACGGAGGAGATAAACTCAATCCGCCAAAATTCCAACCGAATGATAAATAATACTGAATCACAGAGTGTACTAAATGTGCTACCGATAAATTCTAGTAAAAGCATTAATACAGAAACGTACCTACCAAGTAAGATTTTGACACCACCTACTTTTGACGGGAAAACATCCTGGCCAATGTATAAGCGACAATTTGAAGCAGCCGCCATTGCTTATGGGTGGACCACCACGGAAATGACGACTTCCTTAATACTTAGTTTACGAGGACAAGCCCTAGATATTTTACAGAGTATACCCGATCAGGACCAACCAAGTTACGAGAGAGTTATCAACGCACTAGAAATGAGATATGGCCACAATAATCTTAAGCAGGTTTACCAAACTGAATTACGAGTAAGAACTCAAAACACTAATGAGAAACTTCAAAGTTACGCGGCCGACATTGAACGTCTTGTAAACCTAGCCTATCCTCAAGCTCCACAAGAAATCGTTAATCAAATCGCAGTCCAGTCATTTCTTGATGGAATAGAAGACTTTGCGGCTTGGACGTCATCTCACCATCAATGCAGTTCTGATAGCAGCCCTGGAGTTCGAGGCCGCTAAAAATGCGTCAAGAAATAGCAAAACTAAAATAAGGGAGGTCAAGTTTAGAGAAGAATCTCCTTCCACGTTGGATGAAATTTTAGGGGAACTAAAGGCTTTAGGAAACAGAATTAGCAGAGAAGCTCCAATACGATGTTTTAGCTGCGGAAAAAGTGGGCATTTGCAAAGGAATTGTTGGAACCGAGAAATAGCAAACAATTCTAGAGAACGACCTCTTCCCGAGTGGAGTACCGATAGAAATAATGTGCCCAGAAGCAGAGCCAGAAGCCCGAATAGAGGAAGGAGCCCTAGTCCAATTTCTAGTTCTAGGACAAAAAGAAATCCGTCACCGGGAAGCTACTCTGTCCCAAATGCTCAGGGAAACGCAAATTAGTCGACACTAAGGGACAAGCGTCGACTTATACTAGACAAAGTCCCAATCGCCCGATTTCAAAAATTAAAAAGAACGATAGTAGTTTGCTAGTCCAAGGATATGTTGAGAACCAACGTTGCAGCTTTATTATAGATACTGGAGCATCAAAGTCGTTCGTACGTCCAGACATGGTAAAGAATATTATGGTAAAACCTACAAGATCCCTACTGTTAGAGACTGCAACGGGCCAAACTTTGTCAATCATTGGCGAAGTTCTCGTGTGGATAGAATTCGGAAACATAGCTGTACAACATCTCATGCTGGTCGCTAACATAAATGATGAATGTATCCTTGGGCTTGATTTTATGGAACAGAATAAATTTACTCTGGACATCCCTAAGCGAATTCTTAAGATTGGCAACGAGGAAATAATACTCAATCAAGAATTCCCTGCACAATCTAGAAATCCGATTAAAATTCTTATCGAAAAAGATATTTGCATTCCTAAAAATTCAGAGACTATTATAATGGCCCGGTTAGAAATGGAACCAAAAGATTTGAAAACTGGAATTATTGAGACTGAAGAATGTCCTGAAGATGGAGTATTTGTTGCCAGGTGTTTAGTTCAAATGCAAAAGCTAATTCCGGTAAGAGTTGCTAATGTCAATAATAGTAAGGTCCTGTTGAAAAAGGATCAAGTATTAGGCTACTGTGAACCCGTTCAAAAAATAACTAATTTTGAAGAACCAGCTTTGGACAAAAGTTCAAGGTCAGAAGAAAAAAAATCGATCCTAGAAGATATCGAAATGAAAAGGATGGATCATTTATCACCAGAGCAACGGAAGATAGTACAACATTTTCTTATCGAAAACCAAGATATTTTTGCCAATGACAAAAATACAGGGCGAACAAAATTAGTCCAACATCGAATATACACTGGCGACGCTCATCCCATACGACAAGCTCCTAGAAGACTACCATTTGCAAAACAAAAAGAAGTTGCAAGTATGGTAACGAAAATGATAGAAGAAGACGTAATTGAAGAGTCATCAAGTCCCTGGTCATCACCAATAGTATTAGTTACCAAGAAAGATGGCTCTGTTAGATTTTGCGTCGATTACCGCCGACTTAATGAAGTGACAAAGAAAGATAGTTTTCCGTTGCCCAGAATTGATGACATCTTATTAACCCTGTCTGGTTCGAAATGGTTTTCAACGCTAGACCTAAAGAGTGGGTATTGGCAAGTAGAGGTTCACCCAGAAGATAAAGAGAAAACCGCATTTTCAACTGGAAATGGGCTTTATCAGTTTAAAGTTCTTCCATTTGGCCTCTGCAACGCACCAGCTACTTTCGAAAGACTAATGGAATTAGTTCTCCGGGGTTTAACCTGGTCTACATGTCTCTTGTATCTGGACGACGTAATGGTACTAGGAACTGACTTCAACAACCATCTTACAAACCTAAGTGAAGTTTTCTCGAGATTAAGAAACGCTAATCTCCAGTTAAATCCTAAAAAATGTTTCTTTTTCCAAAAAGAGGTGTTGTACCTTGGTCACGTTGTATCTGCAGAAGGAATAAAAACGGATTCATCTAAAACGCAAGCAATAAGAGACTGGCCTCGACCCAAAGATAAACACCAACTGCGAAGCTTCCTTGGATTATGTACTTACTATAGGAAATTTGTAAAAGACTTCGGAAAAATTACTAAACCCCTCCACCGCCTAACAGAAAATAATATTCCGTTTGACTGGACATCAGATTGCCAGCAAGCTTTTACGGAGCTGAAGAAGAGGTTAATTACCGCACCCATTTTGGCGTATCCTCGGGAGAATGGTGAATTCATATTAGATTGCGATGCCTCGCAACATGGACTGGGAGCCGTCCTATCTCAGGAACAAGATGGCGAGGAGAGAGTTATTGAATATTTCAGTAAGACCTTGGGAAAATCAGAGAGAAATTATTGCGTCACTCGTAAGGAACTTCTTGCAGTTATCAAAGCTTTAGAACATTTTCATACGTACCTCCTCGGCAGGAATTTTACTATCCGGAGTGATCACGGCAGTCTACAATGGATAATGAAATTTAAGAAACCTGAAGGACAAATGGCTAGGTGGATCGAAAGATTACAACAGTACAATTTCTGTATATTACACCGAAAAGGCCGTAACCATGGAAACGCAGACGGGCTATCCAGAAGACCCTGTTTGGAACAAAAATGTCGGTACTGTCTTCGATTGGAAGAAGAAGAAGAAGAAATATCCAGTCATGGGAATTCTACTGTCGAATTACTCCAAAAATCTACAGTAAGATATGAAACAGGAGTGTTGTCTCAAGAAGAGCTACTAAGAAGCCAGAAGTCAGACAGTGATCTGAGAACGGTTCGACATTGGTTAAGAAATGGAGTAAGACCAGAGCGACAAGAAGTGTCTAAATTCGGTAGAGATGTACAAAGCTATTGGGCTCAGTGGGATTCTTTGTGTCTTCGCGATGACCTACTGCATCGCAAGTGGGAGAGCCCTGATGGAACATCGGTCGTCTACCAATTGATCGTGCCTCGTATAGCGAAGAAGGAAGTTTTGAAGCAACTTCATGATAGTCTAACTGGGGGTCATTTTGGAGTAAGAAAAACTTTAGCCAGAATAAGAGAACGATTTTATTGGATAAACTGTAGAAGGGATGTGGAAGATTGGTGCAGAAGCTGTGATTTATGTACATCGAAGAAAGGACCGACGACAAGAAGTAGAGGCAAAATGGCCCAGTATCTCTCCGGAACGCCTTTCCAAAGGGTAGCGGTCGATATTCTTGGACCGTTACCAACAACGGATTCTGGAAATAAATTTTTAATGGTCGCGATGGATTACTTCTCAAAATGGCCCGAAGTAGCTGCCTTACCCAATCAAGAAGCTGAAACAGTCGCCGAAGCCTTTATTGAAAACGTTATTTCAAGACATGGGGTCCCACTAGAAGTACACTCTGACCAAGGTAGTAATTTTGAGTCTGAATTATGGTCGGCTGTAATGAATAGGTTGGGTACAAAGAAGACAAGAACAACTCCTCTTCATCCTCAATCCGATGGCATGGTAGAACGGTATAACAGAACAATCTGTCAGTATCTATCCATATTTGTGTGTGACAATCAAAATGACTGGGATAAACTAATACCGATATTCTTGCTAGCATATCGCAGTTCTGTGCATGAATCAACAGGATATACTCCAGCAATGTTGACCACTGGCAGAGAAATAAGGTTACCCATCGACATTTTAATTGGTTCGGATCCTCCAAATTTAGACAAAGTCAAAATTCCTAAATTTGTCCAAGAATTACAGGATCGACTCAATCAAATTCAGGAATTTGCAAGAAAACATCTTAAAATCACAAGTGACAGAATGAAGACAAGGTTAGACTGCAAAACAAATGAGTCAAAATTCGACAGAGGTGATGCAGTGTGGCTCTATAACCCGAGAAGAAAGAAAGGTCGCAGTCCAAAACTTCAGCGCAACTGGGAAGGTCCCTACACTATAATAAAGCGCATCAATGACTTGGTCTATCGTATCCAATTATCACCAAGGAACAAACCAAAGGTTGTTTATATAGGGCGTCTTGCCAAATATGATGGTAAAGATCCTCCCAAATGGCTTAAACCAGACGACGGAAATTAATTCATTCGAGACGAATGAATCCCAAGAAGGGGAACAGTGTTACGCCAGTGCCCATGAACCCGGCTTAAAGGGATCGGACAGAAAAGTTAGGATCAGTCAAGTTGACGTTGGGAATGTTAAAATAGAGTTAATTATATAGATTTTGGAAATAAAGTTGTTTTATATAACCCTGGGTCGTTTCAATATATATATATATATATATATATATATATATATATATATATATATATATATATATATATATATATATATATATATATATATATATATATATATATATATATATATATATATATATAAAAGATAAAAGGATTATTGGGCAAATACCGCAAAAAATGAAAAAAAAAAAATGCCTAAAGGCAAACCGTAGACACGTGTTTCTGACTATTGGTCTTCATCAGTACGGTGCAGCCAAGTTCAAAAGAGAATGGAACTAGCGATGAAATCAAATCAATAGGAGATCACTCAAGAAGCCAACCACACATTTGTGGACTGTGCTAACATTCCCAGTGATTACTAGGAAAATATTAGCGTCGCCACGGAGGTAAGTTATAGCCGCTATGAAGATGCATCCAAGCCCAGGGAAACTAAATAAGAGAAGGTTTAGTGCGGTGAAAAAATATAAAAGGTAAAAGGATTATTGGGCAAATACCGCAAAAAATGAAAAAAAAAAAAATGCCTAAAGGCAAACCGTAGACACGTGTTTCTGACTATTGGTCTTCATCAGTACGGTGCAGCCAAGTTCAAAAGAGAATGGAACTAGCGATGAAATCAAATCAATAGGAGATCACTCAAGAAGCCAACCACACATTTGTGGACTGTGCTAACATTCCCAGTGATTACTAGGAAAATATTAGCGTCGCCACGGAGGTAAGTTATAGCCGCTATGAAGATGCATCCAAGCCCAGGGAAACTAAATAAGAGAAGGTTTAGTGCGGTGAAAAAATATAAAAGGTAAAAGGATTATTGGGCAAATACCGCAAAAAATTAAAAAAAAAAATGCCTAAAGGCAAACCGTAGACACGTGTTTCTGACTATTGGTCTTCATCAGTACGGTGCAGCCAAGTTCAAAAGAGAATGGAACTAGCGATGAAATCAAATCAATAGGAGATCACTCAAGAAGCCAACCACACATTTGTGGACTGTGCTAACATTCCCAGTGATTCCCAGTGATTACTAGGAAAATATTAGCGTCGCCACGGAGGTAAGTTATAGCCGCTATGAAGATGCATCCAAGCCCAGGGAAACTAAATAAGAGAAGGTTTAGTGCGGTGAAAAAATATAAAAGGTAAAAGGATTATTGGGCAAATACCGCAAAAAATAAAAAAAAAAAAATGCCTAAAGGCAAACCGTAGACACGTGTTTCTGACTATTGGTCTTCATCAGTACGGTGCAGCCAAGTTCAAAAGAGAATGGAACTAGCGATGAAATCAAATCAATAGGAGATCACTCAAGAAGCCAACCACACATTTGTGGACTGTGCTAATATTTTAATTTATTTTAATTTATTTTAATTTTTAATTTATTTTAATTTATTTTAATTTATTTTAATTTATTTTAATTTATTTTAATTTATTTTAATTTATTTTAATTTATTTTAATTTATTTTAATTTATTTTAATTTATTTTAATTTATTTTAATTTATTTTAATTTATTTTAATTTATTTTAATTTATTTTAATTTATTTTAATTTATTTTAATTTATTTTAATTTATTTTAATTTATTTTAATTTATTTTAATTTATTTTAATTTATTTTAATTTATTTTAATTTATTTTAATTTATTTTAATTTATTTTAATTTATTTTAATTTATTTTAATTTATTTATATTATTTTATTTTAGCACTAAAAAAGTAAATTTATATTGTCAAATTTGGAATTGAATCATACATTATAATATTCTTTCGTTCGTCGACATATATTTTAGCCGGTATTTTCACCAAAGGACCTAAGGTGCTCTTACGTTCACTTACGAAAACAAACTGGGGTGCCACGGAGTAAGAAAATATATACAAAGTGAGGTGCCACAAAGTAAGGAAGTATTTTTACTTGCGAGGTGCCACTACGTCGTAAACGTCTGAGCGTTGTGAGCGACAGGCCTGACCTCTGGGGAGTATACGGTTCAACTAAAATCGTGTTTTTATAGAAAAATGGTCGAAAAGGCACCTTTCTGAAATTTGGTAGGGGGGTTAGTAAGGTGTTAAAAAGGCCAAATATGCAATAAAACGTTCTAGCACCTTGCAATGGTGCAACAACGTAAATATAGGTGCCACTTCGTCCATATAAATGCGTTTTTGGCGCCTCAACGTACGATTACCTATTAAATAGTTTTTGGTGTTACTTCGTCGTTTTACCTGTATATATATATATATATATATATATATATATATATATATATATATATATATATATACAGGTAAAACGACGAAGTAACACCAAAAACTATTTAATCGTTCTCGCACCCGGAATTTTTCGCACTTAATTTGACTAAATGGCTCCTTATATATGGTTTATACATATATACATTCTAGCACCCTATATATGTATATATAATTAGTACATATATACCTTCTAGCTCCATATATATCATATTAAATAAAAGTTGACGAAAAACAAATTTGTTAGCTTGAGAATGAGTAGAACTTGATGGTGTGACGTTTGCTTTTAACACGTTGGCTTCCAAGCCAAATTTCAGGATTTTGGTATGTGATAAGTTTGGTTTGGGTGACTTCTATACCGTGTGTCACCGTTGATATTGAGCATTTTTTTTGCAATCAATTTTAAAAATGTATAGTTTCAATTTAAAGAAATTTAAACTAAAGAACCGATACTGGAATAGTGGAAATTGCCAATGATATACATAAGTATGTAAACATCTAAAAATCGTAGTTTAGTTTGATATGAATTAATGATAGTTACTGTTATATTTATACATTTATTTTAACAAAACAAATACAATGTACAAACGTTAAGGGCATCTGTAACGTGTGGAGGGCGGGTTACCTCCACAGCACTTAGGACCATTGTGCATCCTCCTAAGATGATAGGCACCTCCTAGCTCGTGAGCCAGCCTACAGATTTAATATAGTTGACAACTTCGCCAAGAGGTGCTTCTGTTATATCGGCCGGGTTAGCCGATACTCGCCGAACACAAATCTTCTAATAAATGAGAGCGTCAAGCAATCGTAAAGAATATGCTCGATGGTCTCATCTTCTTGCTCGCGCCCTCTGCAGAGTACGGCAGAGTACGGATCCTGACAGCCCCATGATATGGAGATGCTTCCGTAATTGGCAGAGTTCAGTTTTGGGAATAGGCAACTTCAAGTTACCCGTTTGGCGAGTTACACGGGATATATTCGATTTATATTTCGACTTGTTCTTATGGATCATGCAACAAGTTTCTAAGAAAAATAAAGAAGGTAATGTTAATATTTCTTGTTTTAAGAACAGCGGTCTACATGAAACTAATCTGTGTGCTCCACATAAGAACCTTATTGCCCGTTTCTGCATTATAAGGACTCTACCAAATAATTCGGCAGAACAGACTCCCCAAAACTGAACAGCATAACGTAAATGAGAGTCAACTAACGCATAATATGCAGTTTTTATTATGCCACAAGATAGTAAATTTAAATCGTGAATATTTATATCTATACCTAGATTCTAGATAATTATTTTTAACAAATTATTAAAACAATTTTAAGGTAATATTATTTTTTTTATTTTTTTTTTGGTTATATATTTGATTGGATAATTTATGCGACAAGCTTGTTAGCTCAGTTCACAGAGCGCTCAATTTTATCAACTTTGCATGTTTCGACCATATCGCGACGAAATGGAAGCAACGTCTTTTTTTTTAAATATGAAAATTAAAAATACGAGTTTTGTTATTTATTTTAAATAGGTAGCTTTTCTTTTCGCTATTTATTTTGTACTATTTTGATTATTGTTCAGGAAAAAATTTAAAGTAGAATTACAAGAAAGTTCTTGTTCACGATTGTTCATCTTATTTATATATTGTTTATGAAAAAAAAAATGAACTAATATTTTATTTTTTCTCACCTGTAAGTCAAATGGCACTATTAATCATCTTTAAGTCTCCTCGAAACGCCAGGGCAAATAACAATAATAGCCGTCCCTTTCCCCGCACAAGCTAAGCTTTTGGGTTTAAAATTCACTCGTAAGGGGGTGAATTAGGGAGAGTATTATTATTATTATTATTATTTATACCTAATGTAATTTCACCGTTATTATCCTATGAAAGTGATTATAAATGAAATTAAGTTTTTAATTACGACAAAACACAATAGGTAAAACGCTATAAAAATTATTTATTAAGGCATATAAAAAAAACCAGCCACATTTTGATTGAACTTTATAGCCAGATTTCCTAATTTTAAACTTTTTTTTTATAAAATGAATTTTTAGTCGTAGGAAAAATATTGAACATCCCTTGTGTAAAAGTGATTTTATACACTTGTGTCCCACTCGAGTAAAAAATTTCAATTTTCATACTTGTAATGTAATACGCTATATCAGTTTAAGTAATACAAAAACAACATAGTTGGCTCGGTAGCGTAGTTTTCTAAGGCGTTTATATTCACTTGTAGGCAATTTTGTGGTTGAGAGACAAACGGCTTAGAATCCTACGGCAAACCAAGTGAATTTTTAATTAATTTGCATAATTCGTTATAGATTTGGTGTGTGCCGTATTTGCAGTAATTTAATTTCTATTACAAATTCGCCATGCTTTACCGCTTTGATGATAATGCTTGAGGTTTTTCGGGTTTTCTTCACCTTTAAGTCAAATAGCTCTATAAATCATCTTTAAGTCACTGAGTCACTGAGCGCCATAAAAATAATAGCCGTCCCTTCCCCACACAGGCTTGGTTGGCTTTAGGAAATTTACTCGCGAGATTGAATTAGGGAAAGTATTATTATAATACTTGTTAATTCTAAGATAATTAAACAAAATAAATATTAAAAAAATGATCACTAGTTTTCATTTTACTTTATTGCAAAACATAAAAATAATTTATTTTATTGTTTTCATTATTTTAATTTATTTTAATTTATTTTAATTTATTTCAATTTATTTTAATTCATTTTAATTTATTTTAATTTATTTTAATTTATTTTAATTTATTTTAATTTATTTTAATTTATTTTAATTTATTTTAATTTATTTTAATTTATTTTAATTTATTTTAATTTATTTTAATTTATTTTAATTTATTTTAATTTATTTTAATTTATTTTAATTTATTTTAATTTATTTTAATTTATTTTAATTTATTTTAATTTATTTTAATTTATTTTAATTTATTTTAATTTATTTTAATTTATTTTAATTTATTTTAATTTATTTTAATTTATTTTAATTTATTTTAATTTATTTTAATTTATTTTAATTTATTTTAATTTATTTTAATTTATTTTAATTTATTTTAATTTATTTTAATTTATTTTAATTTATTTTAATTTATTTTAATTTATTTTAATTTATTTTAATTTATTTTAATTTATTTTAATTTATTTTAATTTATTTTAATTTATTTTAATTTATTTTAATTTATTTTAATTTATTTTAATTTATTTTAATTTATTTTAATTTATTTTAATTTATTTTAATTTATTTTAATTTATTTTAATTTATTTTAATTTATTTTAATTTATTTTAATTTATTTTAATTTATTTTAATTTATTTTAATTTATTTATATTAATTAATTTTATCACTCGAAAAGTAAATTTATATTGTCAAATTTGGAATTGAATCATACATATTATAATATTCTTTTGTTCGTCGACATATATTTTAGCCGGTATTTGGGATATTTTCAACAAAGGACCTAAGGTGCTCTTACGTTCACTTACGAGAACAAACTGGGGTGCCACAAAGTAAGAAAATGTATACAAAGTGAGGTGCCACAAAGTAAGAAAGCATTTTTACATGCGAGGTGCCACTACGTCGTAAAAGTCTGAGCGTTGTTAGCGACTGGCCTGACCTCTGGGGAGTATACGGTTCAACTAAAATCGTGTTTTTATAGAAAAATGGTCGAAAAGGCACCTTTCTGAAATTTGGTAGGGGGGTTAGTAAGGTGTTAAAAAGGCCAAATATGCAATAAAACGTTCTAGCACCTTGCAATGGTGCAACAACGTAAATATAGGTGCCACTTCGTCCATATAAATGCGTTTTTGGCGCCTAAACGTACGATTACCTATATATATATATATATATATATATACGTAGCCAAATACAAAAGCGAGGCCCGATGTAGTCAACACACCACCCGAGGCCCTCCTGAAGGAGTGATTTTTTGAATATAAATTTTAATGTTTTAGAATGTACTAATAATGTTAAATTATAACGCCACAAGAGGGGTAATATATTTCTAAAATTTAAACATACATGTTTGCAACGTGCATGCGAGTCCCTTAACAATGTTTAACTGACATGAGAGGCCTTCTGTTTATAAATTACTTTTTCAATATACATACGAGTCCCTGCGACGTTGTCAAGATGGGCCCATAAAATTTGCCCTTCAAAAGGTTTGACTCGAAGAATGTTTACAGATCTTTACAACAAATCTCTTTCTAGTGGTATAATAGGTTTGTTCCAACACGTGCGAAAACGGTAATATTACGATACAAAGTATGCGGTCTGTACAAAAATTGTTTACAGCGTTTGACTTGTTCCGAAATATTATCGATTCCACTTTGTGCGTTTTTAGAATAATCTATTTTACGGAGAGAAAAATGTTATGTAGAGAAGTTGTAGGTATTATAGAGATGCCTATAAAAGGAGATATATTATATCTTTATTTGTTTGTTTTGTTGTATTCTAAATAAAAAAAGAGCTTGGCGAGGGTATTAATTTAAACTATATCATCCGTTTAAAACACTAAATCTCTGACTTTAATTATTGTTTTTGCCCTCTAACATAAAACATTAACAATAGTAATACAGACAAAACAAAACTATAATTTTAATCGTGAATCTGTCTCGCTCAACGCTGGGTTCCAATGATTTAATTACGCTAATTTGACATCAGCACAGATTTTGCCAAAATGAGGAATACAGATTTTTATTTTTACAGAGGGTGAGAGGAATAATTTATATTGCCAATTATCTTTGTCTAGAAGATTAAGTGAAAATATAGACATTTAAAATTTTAAAATATATTTTTTTTAATTTTAAGTTAAAGCAAAAATATAAAATTATTCAAAGAAATGTTTCTAAAGTTGGCTTTAGAAAAATTTACGCATGTCGGAGCATTAAATTATTTTTCTTTTTAAGTTTTATTTTGAATTTAATTCAGAATCGTTCGTAGTTATTACGGACATGGGACATGAATCGTATCTTTATATTTGTCGATCATGGCCTACTTCAGAAACATTTTTTTTAGATAACCTTTTTTGTAAATAAAGTTCTGTGTTCCGCTGGAACCACTGTTTCAAAATTTGTTTTAGTTTTTATGGAAAACAAAGCAAACATTTTAATATCACTTTTTTTAAGCTTTTAAGAATTTGTATTCCTACTTTCTTTTTATCAGTTTGAAAGAGCTCACCTGCTAAGCGATTCCGGTCTAATACCGGGACCGGTTGATATCAGTTCTAAAGGCCATCTAGGCCCGCAGCTTTTGATATAACATTCTTTTCCAATTTACGTCATTTTGACAAAAAAAATATATATATACAGGGTGAGTCGGGAGGAGCGCGCCAAACTCTAGGAGTATATTATACACGTGAAAATAATTTAAAAAAACTCATATGTTCTTATCCGATTTTCATTTGTTTTCAAGTTATGGCGTAATTAAAAATGTTCATCTAGCTTTCCACTTCTGAATTTTAACATTATCAAAGTATGCCATATGTTCAAGGCTCAAAGGCATTTGATAATTCTGACGGTTTGATGAACTGTCAGTGTACAGTGAACAGTAACTGAACGTTTAATTTCGAATTTATGTAATTGTTAGTGTTGCAAAATGCCAGATACTTATTCAAATTTAGAATAAGAGAATTTTTATGTGTAAATTTGTTTATTTGTTAATATGCTATAACTTGAAAACAAATGAAAATCGGATAAGAACATGAGTTTTTTTACATTATTTTCACGTGTATAATATACTCCTAGAGCTTGGTGCGCTCCTCCTGACTCACCCTGTATAAACAACGTATTCTTGTATCTATAACAATTTATGATATAGGGTGTTTACCAGGGGTGTTAAATACCAGAATTCATAATAATCGTTTTCATTAGTTTTGGTGAAAATTGATACACATTTTAGTGACAGTACCTACTTGTGTTAACCAATGATAAAAAAGTTGAATAAAAATATTTTAGAGTAACATTTAGCAATATAGTAATTTTTTATTTTATGAACTATTTTGAGTGAAAATAAAAATAAAAAATTGTCATAGAAAGATGAATGGCTTGTTCCTACTTCAGAATTAATTAATTTACCAGATAATAAAGTGACTCTGTATTTGAATAGTTTAGAATCAATATCAAATTTGGATATTTTCGATTTTGTATACGAGATTGGATGCACTGAAAAAGCATATACATTATTACAGCCTGTCAATTTTACGTCATAAAGTCTTCAAGACGTAAGTGACAATGTAAAGAAAATGTATTATTTATATCGATTAATAACAAATTATAAAGAATTTTCATTGAAGATGATTTTTTTTTATTTATTATGTTTGTCATGTTTGTTTTAAAATAATATTGATGTTGAAAACAATATTGGCAATGTTAATGTAGGTAACAATATTGGTAAAAATGAAAACATTTTAATTTCAAAAAATGATAATGTTCCTTTTTTAATTGAAACTAACAAAAATGAAAATGATGGAATCGTTACAAATGAGGTAAGTATCTATATTTTACAGATTTTAAATTATTATTCCAAATAAGTTGAAGACGGATATAAAGGATGAAGATAGGAAGAATAAATTCTTGTACAAGACTAAAAAAATATTATTTAATATCTAGTAAAATTAAAGGTTAAAAAGTCTTATCTTTATTGTAAATCTATTAGAAACACATTTTATAGAAAACTAGATGAGAACACATACGTCAAAAAAAATATTTAAAGTGGCATGTCGTGTTTTGTAGTTAGTTACATGGAAAGGGGGAGACAGTGAATAACATGTAGGTACTTTGTCCCGGTGGTGGGAGCTGTCGTTTAACCTGTCAAATTCAAAATAACGTTTCACATCGATGGAGTTTTTCGTCTTAGCTGAAAATAAAATAATTTACTTCTAGACGTCTATAACAATAAAAAAACTCTTCAGTGGCGGAGCAAGACCTAAATTTTATGTGGGCAAGATATATTTTTGCAAGGACCTCTGGAGGCGCAAGAAGACGTATTTTATATACACGGAAAAAAAATTGTAAAACAAATTTCTACAATTGTAGATTTTTTCTCTACAATAAATAGTACATATAGGGACAGGGACAATTTGTAGTAAAAATTTCCAAATATTTGTGGAGAATGTATTGTAGAGTTATTATCTACAATATTTAGTAAAAATATCCAAATGCATCATAAGAATTGTTCCACAAATTGTTATAATTTTTGCTATTCATTGTATGAATTTATATTAAAAATGTATTGCGTTTTATGAAAATAAATACGAAAATTTTACACAATAAATAGTAAAAATTCATACAAATTGTAGTAATTTTTAATAAAATTTGTAGTAGTATTCCATAATTATTATAATTATAACCTAGAAAAAAATGTTCCTTAATAAAATATTCAATTTATTGTTTTAATATAAAAGATACAAATTCTTAATTACATTATGTAATAAATAACAGTAATAATAGCGCCCTCAGTCTCAGTTGGCTTTTTTGAACCTGAAAAATATGAAATAAAAATTAATACCAATTGAACTGTTCATACCCTTAAAACGGGGATATTTATCACCTTTACACTGATTTGGATATTAAATGACTAAGTCAGATAACAAACAAAAATGAAAAAGTAGGTATGTCACAATTAAGACAAAAAAATATCATTGAATTTGGCACAAAATTCGATCGTTGGGCACAACATTCGATCGTTGGCCACAACTATTTTTTTAATCTAATCTACTAAGGTTATTTAAATTAGTTATCTAAAGGTAAATTATTCAGAAATAATATTAAATGTACTTACCACCAATAGAATTTATTATTAAAATTTTCTCAAACGCATCGGTGCTTATAATATAATAATGTGTTATAGGTACTCGTATATGTACCATGCTTTGTTATGTGAACATGGCGAACGGCTACTGCTGTCTGGCCGTTTATGATTGACGTCAGAAAACGTTGGCCAATAGCAGAATTTTGTTTTGTTCACATGACTAAGAATTTCTACAATATTGTAGAATATTTTTTAACAAAATTGAATGTTTTTTATAAGAAGGGATGTAAAGTATTACTATTTTTTGTAGAGAAAATTACTATTTTTTGTAGAGATAATTATTAATATTTGTACAAATTTTTACAGAAGTTAGTAGTAGTAATTACGATAATTGTAATAAATTTCTACTTCTACAAACAATAGTAAAATATACTAAACATTGTGGACTTCTTTCCTATTGTTGTAGCATTTTATTCGACAATTCAATTGCTACAATAATTAATAGTTTTTAACTATAAATTGTAGTAAAATTTTCTACAAATTGTTAAGTATTTTTCTACAAGTCTACTACTACAACATTGTAGTAAAATTTTCTAGTCACATTTTTTTCCGTGTAGATAAATAACATTGAAACTTGTATAAAAAAAATGCTAACAACTCTTAGACTTTAACTAATATTTTTAAGTAATTATTACTAGCAGTAAAGAATTACAGAAACATAAATTTCCTGCTTTTAGCTTTACTGAACTCTTGTACCATAATCCAGATTATATATCTGCTTCAATAGATAAAATTGACAATGCTAAAGTCTTTGCTGGCCCATTGTACTTCTTAATTTTTTATTAGTTTTAATTTTGAAAAGCTCCTTTCAGCAGTTGTACTTACTGGTACTGTTAACAAAATTTGAATAACAATATAAATATTTGGATACATTTCTTTCAACTTATTTTCTATTATGTATTGGAGCAGCTGTTTTACACCTTTATTGAAATCAGGTAAATTTAGGATCATTATTTGTAAATCTTCATAAAATTCGTAAGGTTTGAAATCACTACTCTCACCCACTCGAGAACAGTCCACTTTAAATAATTTTAAAGGTGATGCTTTTAAAAACAAATACAAAAATAAGTCAAAAATCATATAAAGGGGGACGTCTTAGGAAAGAAATAGAAAAGAAAAAAAAAAGCGAAACGTAAAGAAAGAGAGCGCAAACAAAAACGCAAAAGAAGCACCTTTTAAATGATTTACTTTTCACCTCTAGAATCGAATATTAGAGGAGAATAAAAAAAAGTAAACCAAATCGGAACGTTTTGTTAAATATAATAATTCGATTTTTAGTTTTTAATATAATTATATTGTTTTATAAATAAAGTAGGTTATTTTTAATATTCTTGCATAGAACGATTGCCAAAAAGCAGTTTTGAATTGACACACTATATGTGCGTAATAGTTTAAATATTTCTCTTTAACGAGCAAAACTTTTAAAGGTTCTAACCATAAAACCATTTTTTTTTACTTATTTTAGTTCAATGGACCGGTTTACTTTTTATTTAATATTTATTCCTTTCAATCAGTGGATTCTCACATCAAAATCTGTTTATACAAACAGAAAACAAAATAAGCGAATATATGGCCATTTACAGGATTTTACCAATGTAGCATACCTACTTAGTAAAAATTGTAGTTTGTGCAACAAGAGTAGATATGGACAATCAACTTGAGTCGTACAGTATATTTTTCTACGACCCACTAACAAAAATCTACAAATTTAAAAAATTATTTTAGGTTGTTAAGCCAAAATAATTAATAAATTTTATTAATTTATAAATTAAAATAAACTTAAAAAAAATTGTCTCGAGCATGAATTCAAACCCGAGCTATTCGCGTGAAAAGCAAATGCTCTGCTCACACCTCCACGGCCACTTTTGTGATTTTAGTTTTAATACTCTTAATTAAATTAGTTTCATAAAGATTGATAAAAATTTTCAAAATGTTAACCAAATAATACTAAAAATTATATTATTTATCGTTTCTACACAAAAATAACTTTCATTTTAATATATATTTAATCTTAATAACCAAAAAATATAATGGCAATTAGTTTGACAGAGTTAAAATAATAATGGTTGGGTGTCTAAAATATGAACTATGATTGGTAGATTTAATTTTTTTGCAGTCTTCTCACTACATAGAATGGATATGAAATATATTCGTTTAGTTGAACGCAATAGCATAATTCGTTATTCGTTGTTTTTTATATTAAAGTTAAAATAGAGAGTGTTTGAAAGTTAACATTCTTTTATATAATTTTTGCTTACATATAGGTAGGTCAGATGTGAGAATAAATATTTTTCATAAGTTAAAGACAGCTGCATTAAACTTTTGAGGCGCGAGAACCTTCAGGCCGCGACGCCGTAGACGGTGGCCCACGTCGCCCACGCCTTGCGCCGCTTCTGAAACCCTTTTAAGCATTTTTATCGTCGAGTTTTGCTACTTTTGGTGTAAGTTTAGATATTTTCTTACATCGATAATAGCAAAACTAGACGGCGCAAAGGATTTATTTATTGTTATAGACGACTAGAAGCAAATTATTTCATTTCCAGAAACAAATTAAAAATTCCATCGCTGTGAAACATTATTTTAAATTTGACAAGTTAGACGAGAGCTCATACCACCGGAACAAATATTTATGTTGTTCAACCCTCTCCTGTACCAAACTACCAATAGCAAGCAAAAAACACGACATAAAACGGTCGCCTAAAAAAAATATTGTATGCACCTCGGCCGTACGATCATTTTTGGTCTAACCGGCTTGGCCAGGGACGCAAATTTCCAATTCGGTTAAAAAATATCAACTTTACGGCCTTGGTACACAATTATAACAACGGTAACAATTATAATTTTTATCTGTTTTTATTTTTTTGATAATTATTTGTAATGGGATCAACTTGGAGGTTTAGTTTGTTATTTATTGAAAACCCTATTTACAAAACAAAGAAAATTGTGTATCTATTTAAGTAGATCTATTTTTGAAACATATTTAAACGTTACTCAAGATTTGAGACATTAAAGATATTAAAATATTAGTGTTCTGTACAAAACTAGAAAATTTCAAATTATCTTAAAAGTCTTACAATAAAAAGTAATGGTTAAATTTATTTTGGGTTCCAACAGCTGATGCCTGGGATGTTAAATCCTATTCATCTACATTTTATGTACCTGCTATGAAAAACTAGTAGGGCCTCAGCACACGAACAACGTTGCCATATTTAAGGGACTCGGAATTGATAATAAATAAATAAATTTAACGGATATACGAGTGCCTCGCATTGGCAATAGAAATTATATACAAAACGCTCGGAGTGCACCCTAGTAAGAAATATAATGAACTAAAAACCGTATAAGAGGAGATATACACATTACATATGAGTCCAAAAAAAAAAATGAGATTGTGGTTTTGGGGGGTTGGGTGATGAAAAATAGCTCTATTTACACGTGTTTGACCTGCGAGGCCCGTTCTCGGGCCTCGCATGTGAAAACCGGGCCTCTAATAGTATCTTGCACATGTATTTATGGGTCTCGTATGTGACAACTATAAATCTATATATATATATATATATAATTTTTTAATGCCTTTGATTGTTAATAAAAAAGTGAACAATTCAAATTTTTGAATTCTTCCAACGGGGATCTCTTCTCAACCCTTTTAACAATAGCTCAAAAAAATCAAAAAAAATTCTAGATTTCTTGTTTTGAAATAATCAGCGTTTTTATGTTAACATTAAAATGGTGAAAATTAACTAATTAACAAAAGCATAATTTAAAAAAAATAGTGATACAAATTTTTTGTCTACGGATTATTGTTTATTCATATGTCTACTTAGTACCCAAATTTTTTTATTCTTTAATATTAATATTTAATCAGTTAAAATAATTTTTTTAGTTCATGTGTCAGATTGGGGCGATGCGCGCGGCAGCCGAACCACGCGTTTTTACCGTTATTTTCGCCGCTTAATTAAAATTATAAGGGTTGTTGGTACAGTTCCGGGAGGTAGGACTTTTTTTTAGGAAATTTCCTGCTCTTTAAAGATCTTTTTTCAAATTTCGATTATCTCAACTAGTTTTTGAAATATTTCAAAATACCAAACCCTTATTTTTTATTTTACTTTATTGTTTATAACTTTTGCATTTTTTTTCAGCCCCTCTTGGAATTTTTATAGAATGTTCTAGATGCCATTCCGAATTGAATGAGCCCAAAAACATAATTTTCGGTGCTGGAGAACAGGTTTCGAGGGAACTGGCACTTGTGAACCAGACTACGAAAACGTCTCAGACTCAGGCGCATTTAATCTTGGAAAATAACTTGTTTAAGAAGCAATGGACAATCAATTAGGTCATGCATAATTTTATAAATAATTGAAATTGACATTACCATTTTACAAACGTCTAACTAGTTCTTCCTTGGCAGATTTATAAAGCTTTAACTACATAGGTGTGCGGTCAGGAGCTATACCAACTTGACGATATCTACCATCCTTCAGTTTTTAGAATTCTTTAAATATTTAAATACATGTTGACTATCCGCCAGCTTAATTTTTAATGGTCTAGCCTTAGCGCCGGGAACAAATAGGTTTTATATCGGAATCAACATTCTCAGGTAACACGTAACCTAAGATATTACGAACCACTTGATTATCAGATTCAATTTATTCCTGAGCTTTTCGTTCTTGGGATTCTGGGACATTAAACAAAAGTAAATTACGCTGCCTTTTTTGTCTTTCGTATACTTCATTAACGATATTATTGTCATGCCTTCAATATTAGAAGGTGGAACAGTGTTTCTGGTTGATAGCGACTCCTTCAGCCCAGTTACTTCTTTCTTCAATCCTACAATAACTGAACGTAATAGAAAAATAAAAAGAGAAGGTTTGAATAAATGGTGGGAGTTATTTCCTTGTTGGTAGTTGAACCGTAAGCGCTTAGCGCGCTGCTATCACTAAATTCAAACCCGTTTTACACCCATAAAAAATATATTTTCAAATATAATAACAAAAAAATCAATAATTTTACTGATTTACCCCTTTAAATTTCACTTTAATATAATATATACAGGGATAAACGTTAATACATTTTAAGTTAAAGCTAAATTTAAATATTATTAGATTCATTTAAATTTTAATTGCAGAAGTAAGTATTTTTCTCACAAAACTAACAAGAAATTTTATGTTTTTCCTGCTATTATTACTCTAGAGATAAATGGATCCACATTTTAAATATTTGCGGTCAAAAAATGAAAGGAGTTTTGAGCGAAATGTGTGAAGCCAATTTACAAACAAATATTGTAGAACCCGAGATAAAACCTCATCCTAGTTTTACTCATAAAGACCATGATGAAAAAAGGCGAATGATTTGTGTTCAAAAAGTTATTGTTCAATTTTTGGGTGATATTCATTATTATATTTATCAAATAATACCCAAATATGTTCAAAAACTTATATTCTATTTAGGTCAACTTGTTAATTTTTGCATAGTTCACCTATTAATGAAATTTTTATACCTTTTATTGCAAGAAAAATTTAAGAATTTAAAAAAGTTATGACTCGTGTTAATTTTTAATTTTAAGATACACACTGCACCTTTATATTTGTTTTGTTTTAGATATTCCTGGGTATGGAGATTTTTGGAATGTGCATAAATGTGTTTCTTAATCAGGATGAGTTTCAAAGCCCACCTGTATTGAAGCTGGAAGCTTATTGTAACCGAAATAAGCATTACAACTATTCTAGATTGAAATAGATTGGAAAAGGCCTTAAAGGGACAATAAGTATAAGAATATTAGAATTAGAATGATTTGTCCTTGGATTAATAAGGGATATTTAAAACATTAACACAATTGTGTTTATAAATTAACTACTTTGACTTTTTATAAAAACTATATCAGGTTTTTTAATAATAAAAACATTGTCATATGCTATGCTGGTTATCATATTATATTTTTATTTTTCAGTAATTTAGTGTGTGATATAGTGCTTTTTATGTTCAAAATATGCAGTTAGAAGATAATGAGACACATGTAATTACATGGTAATTCTAAATAAATTAAACTTGGTAAAAATGTGTTTTATTTTTCAACTAATTTTATTTTTCAGTTAAAACAAGTGACATTTTTCAACATTTAGCTACAACAAAAATTCACTAAACTTATTGTTTGTGTAGTAGTTGTAAGTAAAAGTTGTCAAATAGAAAAATGTTACTTCAAATTGCTTCAAATATCTAAATTATCAAGCCCGCCAATTTTTAAATCGCTTTAATTAGTAGTGTTCTACTTTATCGACTGAAACTGACAGGTGTAGTTCAACCGTAAGCGCTTAGCGCGCTACTGTCGAGGTCAAGCAAACTTGTTACCAACTATTTACATGAAATTCGACCCCCGTGCTGAACGTAATTCATTTATTTCGGCACTAACAACCAAACAATTGGGGCAAATGCAAACAAAGACTAATAATTTTGAGACACTAAAAATTCTCAAATATACACATGTATTTGTACACAACACCAACGCTCGCATTTACCCAGCATGGGTACATAAATTGATAGGTTATGTACCTGCCCTGATTGTTTTCCTTTTCTAAAGCTAGTAGAACGATTGTTTCTCAACGAAAGGCCAATTTGTTAGCTGATGATGGCCTGATGGCAATAGCAGTTGATTTTTGTCATGCTTTTACCCAATAGTGTTATTTATCTTTTATAAGGCCATCATCAACCAACATAATGCTGGGATTGCTGGGCCACTATCGAAAGGCCGTCGCATTTATTTTCCCTTCAATTACAGCAAAAGAACAGCAATATCTCGACAATTTATCGTTTGCTGGATACCTTCATTCCAATACCACATATTAGATTTTTTTGCGAAATGAGTTAATTACTGGTTTTGAACATATTGTAGACGCTCTATTAAACGATTCTAATACTGGGAAATAAAAAAAAATTATTTGTCAAGTTATTAATAAATTTTTAATAACTAGGTTTAGATTCTCTTACTAAGATATTCTAATAGTAAAACGTTACATTTAGTCATAGGAGGTATTGGAATAATTTTCATGCTAAAGCCTCGATGGCAAGAAACAAATATAAATGATATATAAATTTATATAAAGTAATAGAAAAACATACTACTTCATGAATCTTATTTTCGAATAAAAATATTCTGCTGCTACAATGACATATCTTTTAACACTTGTTTTTTGTTTCAGATTAACCATGTACTCCAGAATAAATGGAACTCAAACTAACATACTTAATAGGACAAACAGTATATGTCCGACACCAGAAGAAAAACTTTTAGAACTGGTCCTGAGCAACGACACTGATGAAATAGAGAACATCATTAACGAAACATTACTAAACTATTTGTACAATGACTACAACAAACCAATTCTTCTTATAGCGTGTATCGAAGAAAAAGTTAATGCAGCGACTGTTGAAACTCTGATTAATTCCGGAGCAAATTTACGTTACTCATATGAAAATCAATGGGAAGCGTTACATTTTGCTGCAAAAAGAACAGACGTGTCTATTTTAACGACAGTTATCAATGGATTAAAATCTATAAATTGCAATATTAATTCTGTTTTAGCCGAAAATAGTAACGTTTTACACATTTTAATCAGATATGGTGATAGTAGTAAAGAAGAATTCGAGGAATGCGCAAAGCTTTTAATTCAAAACGGTATAGACGTAAACCACGCAGACAGCAAAGCGATGTCTCCAATTCTTTGGGCAGCTAAAAATGGGTTAAAAGATATTATTAAAATTATTTTAGAATGTAGTCCTGTACCAGTAGATCTTGATTCACATAAATCCAGAGGTCAGACCGCCAGAGATATTATTATTAAAAAAAAGTTATATAATGGTATTTTACCAGAAAAAGTCGATAATAATAATCATCACAGAAATTCAGGAAGCAATGAAGAATCTACAAAAGAAATAGATGCACTTTTTAATTATATAAAATCAAATCGAGAAAATGATTTTATCAATTTCAAAAATGGAAATATCTCAAATTTAGTAGACCTCGATAATGGCAATGATACCTTATTACAATTAGCTACGGACAAAAATTGTAAGGAAATTGTACAACATTTAATAAACAATGGTGCCGATAGGCTTAAAGTAACAAACAAAAACCAAAAATCTCCATTGGAAATTGCAGCTGATCATGGTTTTTATGAAATTTTTAATATCCTTTTATCAAATTTTAACAGCCCAATTCCAAATACTGTTCTAATAAGTTTACTTAAATACTACGATAATACAATTTTCGAAGATACTGATAGAAGTAAATGCTTTAGTTACCTTTTGGAAAAACTAGTACACAACAGTAACCTACTAGATATAAACGAACTTGATGCATCAAAGAATTCTCCTTTACATTACGCTGTACGGTACGCTGATGCGCCCGTGATCAAGCAACTTCTTGATATAGGAGCTTCTTTGGGATCCAAAAATGTATTTAATATCATGCCTGTACAAGATTTGGAGCCAGAGTTATTAGAAAAACATTTAGACAGTTGCGTTCAATTTGATTTTAAAAGAAATAAAGATAAAGAAGATTTTGAGATAACATTTAACTATCGCACTTTGATGCCTCCTCCTAAGAAACTTGACAAACCAGATCCGGAACAAGGCACAAATGATTCGAACAACCAAGAACTTGTTCATGAAACTGAAGTTATATCTTATATGAGCACTGCACCAGAATTTAAACATCTTCTTGTGCATCCTGTAATAGTTAGTTTCTTATTTATGAAATGGCATAGAATCCGTTGGTTATTTTATACAAATTTGGCTTTCTATGTGGCGTTTTTTGTATCTTTAGTTTTATATGTATTCTCTTACTATGCTAATTTTGCTGAAGAGCTTTCAAGATTTGAAACATTTCTTAGTAATTTCTCATTGGCACTATTATTAGCAACATTTTTTATCTTAGTTTTTAGAGAATTTTTCCAGATAATAATTTTACCTCACAAATATTTTACGAATTTCGAGAACTACGTTGAAATTATGCTTATATTATTATCTGGTTCTATATTATTTGTTAATTCTCCAACTGTTAATACTCGTAAACAGCTCTCATCACTTTCCATATTGCTGGCAGCTTTCGAATTAGTGTTGATGGTAAGTCAACATCCTAAATTATCAACAAATGTTGTTATGTTGAAGACGGTTTCATATAACTTTTTTAAATTTCTTCTGTGGTATTCCCTCCTCATTATCGCGTTTGCTCTCAGCTTTTATATCCTCTTTACTAAAATACCGTTAAAAACGTCAGATAACAATACATATGATGAAACCGAAGATAGTTTTTCCGACCCGGGAAATTCTGTCTTTAAAACCATCGTTATGCTTACTGGCGAATTTGAGGCAAGCGATATGAATTTCAAAAGTTTTCCCATTGTGAGTAAACTCATATTTGTACTTTTCATTTTTATGATTGCCATAATATTACTTAATCTCTTGAATGGTTTAGCTGTAAGCGATATTCAGATGATTAAAAATGATGCAGAGCTACTTGGTCATATTTCCCGAGCACAGCATATTCGTTATGTTGAAATAATGTTATTAGGAAATGTAGTACCTAAAAATATCTTTAAAAAAATTAATGACATTTGTTGTTGCTTTCCGTTCGCACAAAATTGGAATTACACTCTCTTTAAACCTCTTGTTGAAAAAGTTTGTCTATTTCCACATTTGTTCAATAATTACGAAATGACAGTGTATCCGAATAAGAACGGACAGATATTTGTACCAGTGAATAAAAAGCAAAAATGTTGTTACGGATGTTGTTATAATATTTATTTAAATCGTGAAACGATTAACAGAACAAATGAACTTGTTCAAGCTAGAAAAGAACAAAGAAAGACAGATCAAGTTTCAGAAAAAACTGAAGCTGAAATATGTCACTTGACGAGTAAAATAGACAAATTGGAGGATCTAATTCTTTCTTTAAGAAAAGTAGTTGATAGAAATTATAAATAAATAATTATAATTATATGAGTTACATATTTTTTATACTAAAATGAATAAGAACTAATAGGTCAGTCAGTAAAGACATCCTATTTTGAACATTTCACATTAATTACAAAAGTTTTCAAACTTTGCAATAATAAACAGCTAATTTAAACAATACTAAATTTAAATTTGCAACCATTTCCAAGGTCCGGAACTGATTAATTTATACTAAAATAGCGCTTCTGTTTATAACATTGAGAAAAAGTTTGCAAAAGTGCTGCAAACTTGAAACAATATATATTGTATTATTTTCAACTTTATATCAGATTTGCAAAAAAAATATGTAAAAGTTTTGAAAATTGGTTGCAAATGTTATTTTTCTTAAAAATCTGGTAAATTTGCAACCTCGGACAAGGTCTGGAACCTTGAAAATTTAACAAAAATCAACAATTCGCACTTTTGCATTTGCCAAAAATTTTTAAAAAGTATTGTAAATTTTACAGAACGATTTAAATACCTTTCTATAAATAAATACAAATTTGTAACGCTCCAAAATTAATGCAAAGATTGTAAATGGTCCATAATCAATTTTGATTTGCGAAATTAATAGAAAAGTATCTAGGGGAACAAAAAAAATAGTCATAAGCAATATAGAATTTGCAACCTTACACTTCAAGCAAAATATTTAAATATTTTCTTGTTTTCATTTTTTATCGACTTTACAGAGAATATTCATATTTACCCCATAGGGTAAAAGAGATATTTGTTGGCCAGATGATAGTTATTGGTTATTGGCCACTTGAGCTTTAATAATTTTTATTAAGGATCAGTTTAAATTTATCTAAATTATAAATTATTTTATAAAATCCGGCAATATTTTATTACATCAACCATGCTTATACCCGCCACATTTTAGTATTTGGCTTCATTTTGAAGAATAAAGTTGTGTTTTCGCAGCAGAGTTAAATATTGTGATGTTTGTTTATTTTCAAACAACAGTTTATTTATTAATAATTTATTTAAACACGTATTTATTCTATAACACAACTATTCTAATTTATATATACTTCGAATGTCTTTAAACTGATCACTATTTATATTCACCACTGTCTATCTACTACCCAGACAGCACAAATCAATCCATTGGATGTCCATCGGAAGTCCATTCATGGACATATCGGCTGTCCAAAGGACGTCCAGCATTTTACCAAAGGACATCCAATGGACATCCGCTGGACTATACAAATGTCCCACTTCTGGACGTCCATTTGGACTCCATGAAAGGTCCATATATGGACAATTTTTGTATTGCTTTTGGACAATTTATGGACATCTGACGGACATCACCACCTATATGAATATGAAATAAAATAATTGCAACTATAGACTTATTTTTATTGTCATAAATAATATCAAGCATGTATTAGTTTTATACGCACTCCTTTCTGTTGACCTTCTCAGCCATTTTCTTAAGGCTATTTCGCTTACTTTTTAAGCAGCACCATTGTCACTCTCAGCAGCAGCTAAAAAAAGACATTACATTTTATACGAATATTGAGTCTTAAATCAATCCTTTAATAAACGCCTGATCAGGCAAAAGTGATAGTTAAAAATGTAAAATTTTTAGATCAAATATTATTAGCTAATATGAAAATATGCATTGACTAATGTACTTTACCCCTATACTTACATATAAACAAAAAACTGCTCATTGTTTCTTTAAATTACCATTTTACTTTCATGCCATCATATTATGTGAATTCTTTCGTAAGGGGATTAGAAATTATGGAAACGAACCATCTTTTTATATGTTTGTCATGTCCTTGTCCCTGGTTTTGGTAACTGCTGAATCTAAAATTGCAATAAAAATATGTATTTGTAAACATAAAAGAGAAATAACTTATGAAACATCTTTCAATGCATTATTTCTTAAACGTTACAAAACGATTCTATTTTATTTAATAAAAGTAAAACTTACAGCTTCTTTAAAAATATTTGTATCTTCTAAATAGCCTTCTACTTCTGCTAACGTCTCATGCAGTACAAATAGAAACTCTTCTTCTGCTTTGAAAGTTTTCTCACCTCTTAGTTACAATAATAATTGTGTTGACATCATCTCGAATTTGCAGCATATTAGTTAGCTTTTAGTAAAGCCATTTTCTTAAATAGGTAGGTACATCATTTGACAAAATGTCTAAAAGAAAGGGATTGTTTGAATGTAAATCGAAAACATAAAGTTTAAAACATAATTGATAGGTTTTATTAGTTTAAAACAAACGATTTCCTTTTTAATTTTTAGATTTTTAAATGATTTAATTAATAATTATACTTATTTTCTTACCAGATAAACATCCATGTGCTGTGTTTTCTTCTTAACCTCTTTCTTCTTTTCTTCTTCGAGTCTGGCCTGAATGGCCTTTTACTTTTCTATCTTGTCAACAAAGGCGAGTGGAGAGGAAAATTATTTGATTTATTTTAATTAAAACCTAGTAGTAAATAATTAAATTATACAAGAAGAATTATAATAATTTATTATAAGTTAGTCATTTTTATATTGTCCATCATGGACATATTTTGGACATCCATTGGACTTCTGAATGGGTATATCCATTGGATAACGGAATATCCATATGAAGTTCATGGACATCCAGGACATTATTTGGACAAAATATGGACGTCCAATGGACATCGTGTGCTATCTGGGTATCTAGTTATTATAGGCTTTTTCCGGTTATTTTGTAGCAGCATCTCTATAAATGTTTAGAGGATAAACTAAATATATACATTGTCCACATACATCTACCTCGAAACATTTTTCTATAGATATTCATTGAAAACGAAAATACTGAAAAAATTAAATTTCCTACAACTTTTTCATTACGGTCCATTTTAGAAAAATCATGTATAAACAAAAATTATAGAGATCGATATGGCAAACAACTTTTATTTCAAAAATTTTCATAAAAGTCAGAATTTTGCACATTTTGTCAAATTTCTCGAATACGGACCATTTCAGGAAATTTTTACATAAAACAAAAATTATAGAATAATATTAGAAGTAACTTTTATTTAAACAATTTTTTTCTCCAAGCATTAATAACAGATATATTTCATAAAATATAAAAACAGCCTCCCATAAAGTACCCCCCAGATGTTCCGACTTTGTCCAAAATCTAATAATTTCACGTCAGGCCGAAACAAAACTTAAGTTTAAAATTTAATGTTTTTTTCTTTATCCTTTTTTGAGTTTTCTTCAAATTTCGAAATTTACATATTTTCTCAAATATCTCGAATACGGTCCATTTTGGAGAAATTATGTATAAAACAAAAATTATAGAGAATTATATTACAAACAATTTTGGTTTGAACAATTTTTTAAAAAAAATATTTTTTTACATTTTGTCAAATTTCTCGAATACGGACCATTTTAGGAAAATTTTGTATAAATAAAAAATTATAGATAATAATATAAGAAGTAACTTTTATTTATCATCTTGAACTTTTTAGCAAAAAAATAAAGCTCTATAAGGGGAAAAGCTCTTTGATTTTGAAAAAATCCGAAAAAAATCGGATATTTAACGGGGATTAATAAAAAAAATATATATAATAAATGTAAAGTGATATCAACATTAAATATTTAGTAAAAATTAGCTCTACAAGGGATAAAGCATATTGATTCTAAAAAAAATCTGAAAAATATGAGGATAAGGGGGTTTGACTCAGATAGCACACGACGTCTAAAATACGTCTTTTTGTGTCTTGGTTTGGTCTCAATGTCCTAGGACGTTATTAAGACGTCTCATTAAAGTCTGGTTAAAGCAATAATTCAGACGCATTAATGTGAGAGCTTAAAGGCGTTCTTAAGAAGTCTGTTAAACTGTAAAAAGTATAGCAACAATTTTAATCCAAACTTTCTGCATATCCTGTATTTCATAAAAGTTAAGATTAGTAATTATTACTCGCGCACTTTATCACAAAAAATAGACCATTGTTGATCTTTGTAAAACATTCCATTTCCGAGATTTTTCAGCTTTAGTCCTACTTAAACATGAAATTTTTGTAGGTACATTATGAAATTCCAAAAATGCTAATTTTTCTTAAGGACCAATTTCATAAACAATATTAAAATGGTCTTTTATGGTCTTAATTTTCAATTACTAAAATTTAAATGCTTAGAGTTCCCTGGTTTACAATTTCTATATCAAGGGAAGTTCTAGGTAAAATACTTTATCGATGTATTTTTTCTTTGAGTAGTATCAGTACCTCAGTGTGTAAAAAAATTGAACTTTTATTTAATATTCCGTTAAGCGCTTTCGGCTTACAAAACCCTAACCAAAGGAAATGTTAACAATTATTTAAAAAAAATGTAATTACAAATCTTAGGTCTACTAGATACTACCACAGGAAATCTTAGTCTTCTTGTTTTTTCTCTAATAGATACTACTACAGGAAATCTTAGTCTTCTTGTTTTTTCATTGAGCTTGTACTTAAATGGGTTTTATAGTAATCTGCTGACATATTTGTAACGTTCTAGATCGCTATTGTTAATATTTGTAAATAGTTGAAAAGAAGATGAGTGATGTTAGGAATTACTGTCAGTTCTACTATAATTTTTAGAAAATATGAGATTGAATTTATTATATGTTTACATTTCATAAACAATACATTATTTTTACCCAATATACAGTAATGATAACGCATTAATTTGTCTCTAAAAATTTGTTTTTATTAAATATAGGCTTATTAAATTAATTTTATGTGTAATTTGTTCAATTCCAAAGCAAATCATTTTACAAAAGCTGCTTTTTAAATTTAGAAGCTATTTTGATAGATCCCAAGATTGTTAAAAATAATTATTGTTCTTCTTATCTATCCATGGTTCAAATATCGACCATCCTTCAATTATCGACCTTAGATATTTATTCAGTTTTATTTGCTCTATCTTAATGTCTCATACTCATAATCATGCCATATAAGTGATAATGACTTTTAGTTTTATTTATTTTATTTCAATAATTAGTAGGCCTGTGGAATCAGAAATTTTATTTTTTTTTTAACTTTGGAAAACCGGTGACTAAAGAAATATTTGAAAATATTTACAAAAATGTGCTATCAGGACTTCACTTTAATGTTGATATCGCTTTACATTTTTGATTTTTTTTTAATTCTAATCCTCAAAAGGCTTTTCCTCTTATCTTCTTTGTTTTTTAGTTAAGAGTTATTTTAACTCCCCTTTAATGTCCCATTTTAATTCAGATTTTTCTGAATCAATAGGCTTCATCTTCTCAAAAATAAAGTTATTTTGAATTAAAATTTATATTCAAATTTGTAATTACAGTCATTTAGCTTTAAAATTCATTTTAGGTGATTATTTACGTTTAACATTATAAATTATTTGTAGTTACAAATTAAATAATCACTAAACCTAAATTTTAATGCTAAATGGCTGTATTTAAATATAACTTTTAATTCAAATTAACTTAGAATATTCTTCTGTATTGTAAAAAATAAAGGTACCTTATTCTTGAGTAAATTCATGTTTTTCGACAAACCTCGTATAACGCTTAAAAAATTGATATCTGATAGTTGAATTTTTAATTTTTGATAATGCAGAACTTTTTATCACGAATAAGTTTTTTCACAAAACCAATAATAAAAATGTTTTCCATATGGTTTTACAAATATTGTCCATGTAAAACACTTAGATGAGAACTTTATTAAAATTGCTTGATAAGTGTGTCATAAGTATGTATTCAAAATCATTACACAGGTATGCCATTAGTATATCAACATAACATCATTATTACACAGGTATGCCATTGATATATCAACATCGAAGCATTGCACTGCCAAGTTTGCCATTAATCTATCAATATGGTAAGATTATACATATGTAAGCCATTTTTATGTCACTACGAAAGCAATGCACTAGTAGGTGTGCCATTAATATATTACAATGTTAACATTATACACATAGGTACTTTATAAAATTAAAAATCTTCACTATCAACCTGCCACAATAATAAAGGTCATTTTAAGACAAAATATTCAAAAAAATATTTAACATCTATCAATAAATTATTTTATAATTTTCATTTCGACAAAAATTTAAGATACAATATACTATGGTTAATGTTTTACCTGTTGTATTCCTTGTAATATTATAAGTGATTTCGCTTTTTAATTAATAATAATAAATCTTGCCTATTTTAAAGTCACAAAAATGTTAGCTATTTTTGTTAGTAAAGAGAAATTACGTATATTTAAAAATTGACTTAAAGCGTATCTCTCACAATAAATAAGTCAAGTTAAGTATCAACAAAATACAAAAATAAATGTGGAATTGCGTTTTTATAATAATTTTTAAAACCATCAAAAACTATCACTTATAAAGCCTATACAAGGTATTTCAAAAAAAAAACTAAAAATACTATATAACTATATAAACTATATTAAGACCCTCCATTTTGTTTAATGTTGAAATTAAATTTTAAAATATATTAGGTGATGAAGAGTTGCATAAAATGGATACGAAGACTATTTACATAATCAAGAATTTCATAAGAAAGTTATTTTCAAAAAGACTTGAATTCTTTTAATAATTGTCACGGCATTCATTGTGAATATAGTTTTGACGTTTATCTTTTCTTCGGTATCTTTTGGTAAGCTACTCACTGATTGTTACATTTACATTTTTCAAACACGTACGGCGTTTTTTGTCTCCAAAAATTTGATTTAATTAAATAACTAGGTATTACATATTCGCTTATTAAATTAACGTTATATGTACTTTGTTCTATTTCGAAGTAATACATTTCCCGAAAACGATTTTTAAATTTGGAAGCTATTTTGGTAGGTCCCTGAGATTGTTTATTGATAGCGAAAAGTAATATTTTGCGCGCTTGAGACAGAAAGTTGACCACGCGACGCCTGTCGAAAGCGGCAACAAATTTTGCGCTCAAAATGCACACAAGATTTTTTCTACGATCACATTATTTTAAGAAATAGATATAAAAACTGAAAATTTGTCGTAGGTAGTGTTTAATGTGTTGCCTAAATCTATAATAATCATGAAAAACGGAGTTGATATTGAAAGTCAATGTTAAGTTGGATAATAAAACAACAAAACATCAAACTACGTGCAAAAAACTTGCAAACCATTTATTAAAAAGAAATATTATTATATTATATCTAACTTAAATTAGGCGATCAACAAATATGTCACTTAATGTCAGTTTGCGGAAAACGTCAACTTTGCGTAAACCTAACAATACAACTAAAACGTTATTTTCGAATTTTAATCCTAAAATTAGTAAAACAAATCAACCAAACGTTGTCTATAAAATTGACTGCAGAGACTGTAATTCCACTTACAATGGACAAACAAAACAATATCTACATAAAAAAATAAAACCATAAAAATAATATCGCAACTAATAATGAAACTTCCACTGCCCTAACTAAACATGCGTTAGAAAATTTGCACTCTTTCGATTTTGAAAATGTAATAATTATCGAAAAAAAAAAAAAATAACTGTGAAAATAATAAAACAGACATAAAAGATTTGTCAAACGTTGATTTTATTATTATTAAATAATTGTAAGCTTCTAATCCTTAAATGTAACGCCATTGGTAATTTTTTACTTTGTAAAAACTCATCTTTTTGTTTCCATACTTTGTCGTTATCGTGTTAAGCCAAATCAATATTATTTCGAATACACCTTCACACGATGAAAGGAAAAGATGGGGTTCTGCTATTTTAAAATTTTTTTAAACTGTTTTAATCGTCCCCTTGTTTTTTTTTTTTAATTTTAACTTTTGACTGCACCCGAAGATGGAAAAATTAATTTCCGAAACATATGTAGTGCTAATCGTTTGAAAATAAAAAGATTGACCGATTAAACCTAGGAAAATTTTTATTTATATAAAAGTCAACTTTGCGGTTGTATTTCGAAGCCCAAAAGCCTACTTTGGATAGTGATCGTAGAAAAAAATAATTATTTTTTCTAGACTCACATGGATATTAGATTATCTACGCAGAGATTACGAAACAAAAAAGTATGCTATTGCCTTCAACTGAACGAATATATTTCATATCCATTCTAGGTAGTGAGTACACTTAAAAAAAAATTAAATCCATTAATCACAGATCATATTTTGATCAACCTGCTGCTATTATTTTTAAAATTTTAAATAAATGACAATACTGTCAAACTAATTGTCAGTATATTTTTAAGTTATTCAGATTAAACATACATTAAAATGAGTTATTCTTGTGTAGAATCGATAAATACTAGAATTTTTATTTCTTCTATAATTATAAATAATTTGTAAATATCAATAGAACTATACGAAGTAAAATTAATTACAAGTATTAAAATAAAAAAATAAACGCGTAGATGGTCCTGTGGTCAGGGTTCTTGCCTTTCATATGGAAGACTTGAGTTCAAATCTCAGATGGGGAAAAATAAAATGAATTTTTTTTTGTTTATTTTATAATTTAGTAAAAGTCATAAATTATTTTTAAATTAATTTTTTAACCTTAATAACCTAAAATAATTTTTATTATTTTTAGATTTTCGTTAGTGGGTCGTAGAAAAAATATACTGTACAACTCGAGTGGATTCTTCATACCCACTCTTGTTGCTATTTTAAATATTGTTTTTTAATATACCCTTGCTTCAAATGTCGACCATCCTTCAAATATCGACCATAGATATTTATCTAGTTTTATTTTATATATTTAATATAAAAAAACCAAAAGCGAAAGATATATTTAGAGAGAGCAGAACCTGAAATTTAAAATTTTTCATAAGTACTAAGGGCCATCTACATAATTTATTTTCGCGTCAAGGTCAAAATACGTATTTTTTTAAACTTAATCATTCAACTAAATAAGATATGTGAGCAATAAACAAGTAGAAAGAAAGTTTGCCACAAATGCTTTATTACCAACCATTTTAACAGCGAGAAAATATCTAATCCATTGAAACAAAACTGGTATTTTTAAATTATTACTACCAGATGTGACGTTTCCACAATTATGAAATTACCAGAACGGATACATTCCGCTAGAGGGCTCTCAAAGCAGCAGATTTTGGGATTCCACAACTCAAACCTAAATAGCATTTGAGGCACCCCAAATACCAAAAATTGAAAGTAGGTATAGATCGAATTGTTTTGATGAGTAGATTACGAAAAACTGCAATAAAATTATGGCATACGAAGGTATGTATGCCACAAAAAAAATGTAGTCACAAATACTAACCTAGTACGCATAATATGCCACAAATATTACCATACGTGAGCACACACACACACACAACACACACGCACGCACGCACGCACGCACGCACGCACGCACGCACGCACGCACGCACGCACGCACGCACGCACGCACGCACGCACGCACGCACGCACGCACGCACGCACGCACGCACGCACGCACGCACGCACGCACGCACGCACGCACGCACGCACGCACGCACGCACGCACGCACGCACGCACGCACGCACGCACGCACGCACCCACCCACACACACACACACACACACACACACACACACACACACACACACACACACACACACACACACACACACACACACACACACACACACACACACACACACACACACACACACACACACACACACACACACACACACACACACACACACACACACACACACACACACACACACACACACACACACACACACACACACACACACACACACACACACACACACACACACACACACACACACACACACACACACACACACACACACACACACACACACACACACACACACACACACACACACACACACACACACACACACACACACACACACACACACACACACACACACACACACACACACACACACACACACACACACACACACACACACACACACACACACACACACACACACACACACACACACACACACACACACACACACACACACACACACACACACACACACACACACACACACACACACACACACACACACACACACACACACACACACACACACACACACACACACACACACACACACAGACATCATCGCGAAAATAGTCAAAACGGATTCAGGGGACCTCAAAACGTAAAAATCCGTCGAAAACTCGAGGTCGAAAAAAATCATGATTCCTATACTTTCCTTATATCTGTATACAGATAGGAAAGTAAAAATCAATAAAAATCCGTCAAGCTGACATTATTTTTTCAAATAAAAAATATTACAGGTAATTATATTACATATGGTCCTTCAAGCCGGATCTAATAAGATTTTTACAGATATTTATATTACATATGGTCCTTCTCGTCTAAACTAAACTACACTGTGGAAAATGTCTCTACGAAGGAGTGAACGTCTAAAGACAAAGAATCCATACAATAAAAATACCAAAGACGCTACCTTAGACGACACACAACCTACTAATACGACGCAACGAGAACTTTCGATACATCAAGAGCCACCGAAATCTCAAGGTTTAAAAGGTACTGGTGGCGCAAAAATCAAATCAAATACTAAGAAGACGAATGAGACTATTGAATTCAGAAGAAAGACGAAAAATTGAATTAGAGTTAACTATGAAGCGAAAAAAATTGGAGCAAGAGAAACTCAAAAAGAAACAGGAATTGCTTGACCTGGAGTATGCTATGAGAATAGCAATAATAGAAGAAAGTGAAGAGTAGTCTGAGTCACACGGTGAGTCCATAATTAGCCGTCCTAACACATGAATGACTAGAAGGAGACAATCCATGGGAGGAAGCTAAATTGTATCCCAATGATACACTAAAGAAATTAGAGAGACGCTAAAATGGTGGTTCTCACCTTATCGAGACTAAGGCCTACAAGGGTAAACTCGTAGTGTAACAAAAACGAGAAATGATTTAACTTGGAACGAAAGACCAAAAGCTGATATCAGTATTAGGACGTTAAATTTTTTGTTTTGTGAAGCACTGGCATTACTTAGGTTAAACCATGTGACGATTTTCACAAGTCTTGATTTTTAAAACCATTCTGTATCGCCTTTTGATTAGGGCAATTTATCCAATAATAATTGGTCCCTTTACCTCTTAGGCCTGCTCATGTAAAATATTTGGGCTCCTTACTTCGCCTATTTATATTCTATTAATAATGGACACAAGGATGAGTATTGCAACTATGTTCAAAGAAATAAATTGGCTCTCAGTTCAGAATTATGGTCAGTACATGACTGATATTTATTTATAAAATAAAAATGACAGTACCATCGCATCAGATCTATTAGAAAAAATTCAATATAATTCGCAATATCACTAAAAGTTCCCAAAATACAATTTTTATTAAAGGTTTAAAAAATTTAATAGACTGCCTACAGAAATTAAAAAATAAAACAATAAATGTATTCAAAAGTAACCTCAAACAATACTTGATAAATAAACAGAACGGATATACTTTATTTTGGTAATAGTCTTTAAACCTGCCCTTTTAAGCTATTGCATAGCTTTTATCGCGGGCTTTGAGCGTGGCGACCGAATCAATAAATTTCGTAACACCGTAACGAAAAAAAAACTAACACCCCCAACTCCGACCGGCACAGCGGTGCGGCGTTAAAAAATATTAATTTCTCAAAAATCGAAAAATCGAAAAATCAAAAAATCGAAAAATCAAAAAATCGAAAAATCGAAAAATCGAAAAATCGAAAAATCGAAAAATCGAAAAATCGAAAAATCGAAAAATCGAAAAATCGAAAAATCGAAAAATCGAAAAATCGAAAAATCGAAAAATCGAAAAATCGAAAAATCGAAAAATCGAAAAATCGAAAAATCGAAAAATCGAAAAATCGAAAAATCGAAAAATCGAAAAATCGAAAAATCGAAAAATCGAAAAATCGAAAAATCGAAAAATCGAAAAATCGAAAAATCGAAAAATCGAAAAATCGAAAAATCGAAAAATCGAAAAATCGAAAAATCGAAAAATCGAAAAATCGAAAAATCGAAAAATCGAAAAATCGAAAAATCGAAAAATCGAAAAATCGAAAAATCGAAAAATCGAAAAATCGAAAAATCGAAAAATCGAAAAATCGAAAAATCGAAAAATCGAAAAATCGAAAAATCGAAAAATCGAAAAATCGAAAAATCGAAAAATCGAAAAATCGAAAAATCGAAAAATCGAAAAATCGAAAAATCGAAAAATCGAAAAATCGAAAAATCGAAAAATCGAAAAATCGAAAAATCGAAAAATCGAAAAATCGAAAAATCGAAAAATCGAAAAATCGAAAAATCGAAAAATCGAAAAATCGAAAAATCGAAAAATCGAAAAATCGAAAAATCGAAAAATCGAAAAATCGAAAAATCGAAAAATCGAAAAATCGAAAAATCGAAAAATCGAAAAATCGAAAAATCGAAAAATCGAAAAATCGAAAAATCGAAAAATCGAAAAATCGAAAAATCGAAAAATCGAAAAATCGAAAAATCGAAAAATCGAAAAATCGAAAAATCAAAAAATCGAAAAATCGAAAAATCGGAAAAACCAAAAATCGAAAAAGAAATTGCGTAACGAAAATAAACCAAACACTCCCCACTCCGACCGGCACAGCGGTCCGGCGTTGGAAGCCGTGCATCGTCTAACGTCGTTTTAGTTCGGCAGACTTCGGCACGGTGTTTGTATGCGTGCGACTAGACGTATGCGTGTAGACTAGCTGCTAACTGCTTATAACTGATTCTATCTCTTTTAGACACAATTTCGGAAAAATTGAATTTGAAAATGAATAATGATTCACAAGAATCCACAACAAAATATGGGACCACCATTGACGCGGTATTTTCCAGATATTTAGAGGATACTGAGTCTCAAACTTATGTTTCTTATTTCAGTTACCATATGATAAAAATTCCTGAATAACCTACATGTATTGTAAGATAATAAAAATATTTTAAACAATATTAACTTCTCATTTATTCAATAAAAGAAAAAAATTGTCACCAATCGGTCACCACGCTCAAAAAATGTAACTTGAATTAATATCAAAGAAAAAACTTGAATTAATATCAAAGAAAAAAAATACTGCATAAATAAAATAAATAAATAATTATAATTGCATAAGTTGATGAAAAAATGCAATGCAATAGCTTTACCGCGGCAGTCCCCGGGTGCCACACGTATTTTTTAAGTATTTCCCATAATTTATTGTTATTTTACCCCTCGTTTTACCTCGTTTTAGTACTTACTATGTTTAAGTTATTAATAGTTTTGTGTTAAAGTACATCCATAAAGAGCAATGTAATTTACAAAGGCCTTCTTTCAACATACAAATAAATGACAATTTTATAATTAAAATGAAAAATAACAAATACCTCGGTATCATAATTGATCAAAATTTGAAATGGGTTGATCACATTACGTCATTAAAATCCCAAGGTAAGAAGATTCATTTTTAAATTTTATGAATTGAGGAAATGTATGACTAGGGTTTAATAATTATTATTTACAATTTGCTGGTTGAATATGTAATTCAAAACTGTATAATTAAAATTATCTACAATAAACCACCATTATATCCTTACTCTCTTTTATATAATAAAAAAGTGCTTTGTATAAGAACATTATATTATTTGTCTTGCTGTACCTTTATTTATGGAAAGCCTGAATTGAGATACACTACAAATTATTTGCAATAAATATCAAAAGAAGCATACATTTTTAAATAATTTGGCATTTAAGAGCCATTCACACATCAAAGTTGACATCTTGATACTTGACAGGCACAGCCAAGCATTATTCTGCTTTTTGCTAAATAAAATAGCCGGTTAATTATTCTATGGGGTTCCGACAGAGAGCCAGTAAATTTGATGAAGGTGTTTTTGTGGCTAGGGGCGAAATAGTAGTACGCTTAAGTTAGCACCACCATAAAAAAGTAATTTTTAAGAAACTGCTTATATATTTTTCATAAATTGGCAGGCTTGGCGACTAATTTCGAATAAAAATATCCTTCAAAATGGCTATGGTTGCAAGTATGAAATTTCACCTTTACTATCAACAGCTGTTGTTTGACAGGTCATTAGAGAATATTTGCAATTTATGGAATGTTGAGAATGTTAGGAATGATAACGTTGGAAATATATGGAATTCCTAAAATTGTCACATATGAATTGCATAGGCGGATTTTAAGAAAATTGATATTAAAGTAGTTAGGATGAACCGAAAATTCTGAAAATTAATAGGGTTCTAAGTAAGAAGTAATTATTCAAGAAAATCAAAACCGTAAGTCAATCAGAACTTTTGTTCTAGAGTTATTGAGCCGGCATACATACACACAGACGACCAGAAGAAATTTTTTTTTGCATTTTCGTACTCAGAATGATCGGAAACATGAAAAAAAGTTTTAAAAAATGCGGGCAAGAAAAATTTTTCGTAATCACGAATGCAATACTGAGGCCACATAGGAAGGGCCTCAGTAATATTGTACCAAACTCTTTTCCAAATAATTCTTGTGATGATGCCCATAGTCAAATAACACCTGCGGATATTACTAAAATTTTATTGGAAATTCCTTTGAATGGCCAAATTTTATTTATCAGTTTCGGCATTATGTGTACTATTCGCAAGAAGAAAATCCTGTCGTTTACAAAAATCTCTTAAAAGCAATGAGCTTAAAATTGTCCAAGGTTTATTGATTATGCCCCATAATGTCGACAAAATAATCAATATTTTAGAACCACGATTCGGATAACTTAAACATATTGTTTTAATGCAAGTAGATAAGGTAAAGTACTTTCCTATAGTAAAAGACGATCGTCTGAACATGTTGATTAACTTTTCTGACGAAGTAAAAAATCTTGTGGGATTTACAGAATCGTTATAGGCTAAAGATCACGTACAGAATCCAATTTTCCTTCACTAACTTATAAATAAGTCACATAACTTATATAAAATGATGTGGACAAAATATTTTTCCGACAAAACTTCTCTAAATTTTAAATTAATAGAATTTTCAGACTGGCTCGACAGAAAAGCCATGACAGGATGCCAAATTCAACCGCCAAAATTTTATTCTGACATTTCTACTGACAATTCAAAATTTTAAAAAACTCCTTTCAAAAAGGACGTAACCATAACAACGATTTCAAACAAGAAATATGTTTGTTGCAATAAACAATTGCACAATTTAAGTACCTGCTCATCCTTTAAAGATCTTACAGATAATCAAAGATGGAGTTTACGGACTACAAATAAAATATGCTTTTCTTTTTAATTCCATATCATAGCTTGAGTGACTGTCGCCGTAAAAAGACATGTGGCATTAATAATTGTAAGAGACAGAAGCTCAAGTAAACGGTTACAATTTCAATAAGACTCGTATTCTTTCGAAAATTCTACCGGTATCTATACGCTATAACCATATAGACGATGCTTCAACTGTTTTTCTTATTAATCAAGACCTTGCTGATGTTCTGGAGCTAGGTGGACCTCAACTACAACTCTGTATCCAGTGGACAAACAATCAGACCTAGGAACAACATGACTCTAGGAACAGTGAGCTTCACCATCAGTACTGACGATAGATCAAAGGATTTTAAATTAAGACATGTGAGAACAATGAGAGGACTATCACTTCCAACCTGAAACTGTAAATATTGATGGGATAACTAAAATTTATCCTTATATTAATAACAAATGTACATCAATGACGAATGCCAAATAAAAAATTCTGATAGGACATGATAATTGGCCATTATTAGTGAATAGGAATGTAATCACAGAGCCATGGAATGGACCTGCCAAGTAAACCTCTCTTAGGGTGGGTAATTCACAGAAATCTAGGAAAAGAAGACAATTTTAACGTATCGCAAGGATATACTTATCATATTAGCGTTAAGGAAAGAGACGATTTGGATTTGCTTCATGAATTAGTTAAAAATCAATGGAAACTAGATAGTCTAGGTGTAGAAAATACGCTGCATTTCTTTGTACGAAAATTTCATAAAAAGTGATTTAAATTTATTGTCGAAACGGCGAGCTACCCAAAGATTAAGTGATCTCCGTTAGAAGAGATGGACTCAGGAGTATCTTCCCTATTTTATTAACACGCTTATATTAGCTTCACCTGTATGTATGTTTGTAACCTCTGTAACTCTCCTTTGGACTCAAGTGGCTTATTACTGTCAGTATATCCCAATAAGTCAAGTTCGTTCGTGGCCGAGCGGTCTAACGCGCAGGTTTTAGATTACCAGACTCACCAATCCACCAATCGTGGGTTCCAATCCCCACGGCAGAAAAAAAAAATTTACAGCAATTTTTTTTTTAATAATTAATCGAACTAAAAAGTAAAAAATAAATATAGTTTAAAAAAACTAAAAAACACGCTTTTATAATACATCGAACTAAAAAGTGAAAAATAAATATAGTTTAAAAAAACTAAAAAACACGCTTTTATAGAGCATATTATTAGCAAACGGGTAAAAGAAATTCACTTTTCAAAAATAACCTTTATTTCTAATCATGCAAATTCCACAAACGATAATCAATTAATGATAATAATAATGCCGGTCCATATTTCCCTTTCTTTTCTTCCCAAAACCGCGTCTGTCCACTCATCGAAATATCTCAGCATCTTGTGTCAGCGAAAAACGTACCACACCCAAGAATATTACCAGGAGCGTCCAGCAAATATTAATAATGGGAAATATGTATAAAAATACTAGAATCTAACATCCGGCCATCCTGGATGTAAACCTTGTCCTCAAGGTATATCTGATATATGAATATCTGAAACAATAATAATTTATCACAAAACAATTTTTTTTTTTTAATGTAGATAGATAATACCAGGCCTGAAAACATTTTCACCTGCTAGTGTTTTAGTGTGAGATGCTACAGTAGTATGCCTGAAAACGATTTCACCTGATAGACTCTTTACAGTACTATGTCTGAAAACATTTTCACCTGATGATAGTATTTTAGTGTGAGATTCTACAGTACTATGCCTGAAAACGATTTCACCTGATAGACTCTTTACAGTACTATGTCTGAAAACATTTTCACCTGAAAGTGTTTTAGAAACGAGACTCTACAGTACTATCCCTGGAAACATTTTCACCTGATAGACTCTTTACAGTACTATGTCTGAAAACATTTTCACCTGATAGTGTTTTAGAGATATTTATTTCCACTGAATTTCTTGTTTTTTTTTTACTCATTTCTACAGTACTAATTTTGGAAACCCTGTATTTAATTACTTGACATTGCTTTAGTCACATTTACATTACGTCAACTACGCATTGTGGTATAACGCCAGACTGTAGTGAAAACTGATTTGCTGTTAGTTTTCGAATTCGAGACATTGCATCATTTGCACCGTCAATATTATGGCACTTGTGGGCTTGTTTAGAAGTTTCAAGTTTCAAATAAATAGTCATAAAATAAAAGCTTCGCCGTTGGCTTCTAATTTAAGTCTTTAGAAAACATGTGAATATATTATTTACAAACACAGTCATTATAACAAGAAATAGATAATTTACAAATCCTGTTATAATTTTTATAATTCTCAGATGCAATGTTTTAGAAATGTTAAGTAATTTCTACAGTATTGCCTGAAAAAAAAGTTTATAAGTATTCGTAAATCTGCTTACCAGATATCATCTGACCTTGTAATAAACGGTTTTATGTGTTCGGCTGCTACTACGGCCTCTTACCGTCTGCTAGTCTTGCACCTTTCAGACCCAAGATCATTTTTTACCTTGTACCGATCGTTACCAATAACTTCTTGTACAGTAAATGGACCTTTAAATTTTTCGCGCAGTTTTTTGCTTGTTCCATCACTTTCAAAGTTTGTACTTTTATCAGAACTTTATCCCCTACTTCATATTCTGGGGCTTTTATGCGTTTGCTATTATGGTACATATCTTGTTTTTTCTGTTTTCTTCTAAACGTCTAGACACATTTTCTCTTAGTTTTGTTACATCCGTTTTCGCTTGCTCTGTCACATGATTCACAAAACGATCACCTTCCGTGCTTAATTTAATACCTAGTAAGACTTCACCTGGAGTGCATTGTATTGTTTTATTTATGGTACTGTTAATACCCAATTGGATTTTTTCAATATTGGAATCCCATTCGTCCAAATTAGTATTGGCTCCACTTGCACCTAAGGCATCTAATATTGTTTTATTAAACCTTTCAACTTGCCCATTTGCTCTAGGCATAGCAACTGCTGTGTGATAATGTCGAATTCCTTTTCCTACGCAAAACTTCTGCAGTTTATTTGATGTAAAGGCGGTTCCTGCATCTGAGATTATTCGCGTTGGAGATCCGAAAATGTTTATTAATTTATTTAATTGATTAATTACTGGTTTAGTTTTAGTATTTGGTACTGCTGTGATGAAAGTGAATTTCGTAAATGCATCCACTATTACAAGTATATACTTATTACCCTTTTTTGTTTCCATGAATGGCCCTACATGATCCATATGCAGTGTATGAAATGGACGAGGATGTTTAATAATAGAAAATAAGAACCCTGGTTTTTTACCTGATTGAGCTTTATGGTATTGGCAACTAAGGCAAGATTTGACATATTTTTTAATGAATTGTCTCATTCTAGGGAACCAGTACCGGTCCATTATTGTTTGAATAGTTTTATCTACTGAAAAATGGCCCATTTCATCGTGATTGGCTTGCACTATTTGCCAACGACAATTTTTAGGTACAACCCATCTATGACCGTTTTCTGTCAATCTAAAAATTTTTCTGGCCCTTAAATCGTAATTATTAAAAACTTCTTTTTCTTCGTCAATTTGTCCTGATTCTAGAATTGTCTTTATTTGCTGAATTTGTAGATCCTGGTTTTGGACTTGAACTAACCAGTCACCCCCAGTAATAAGCATGATAAATTCAGTGCATTCCGATTTAGTGGCACAGGGTACAGGATTTCGACTAAGAGCATCTACGTGGCGCATCTGTTGTCCAGGTCTATGCTCTATTTGGAACGAGAATTCCTGAAGTCCTAGTACCCACCTACTTATTCTGGAGTTAATGTCTTTTTCTTAAGGGTGTTTTTAACAGCGTTACAGTCTGTTCTAATTATAAAATCTAAGCCTAATAAGTATATCTAAATTTATCTACGCTAGCTTCGATGGCAAGTAGCTCGAGTTCGAACGAGTGGTAATTTTTTTCTTGGGTAGATGTTTGCCTACTATAATATGCGACAGGTTTTTCACCTTGATCAGTGACTTGCATTAGTGTCCCGCTCAGACCATCTCGGCTAGCATCGGTGTAAAGTATAGTTTGTAAATTCGGATCAAAAATTATTAGCAGTGGAGTAGTCATTAAAATCTTTTTAAATTCGCTCATTACCTCAGAATGTTCATCAGTCCATGTCCACTTTTCATCTTTTCTCAGCAATTTTGTTAACACACTAGATTTATCAGCGAATTTGTTAATAAACTTTCTAAAATAGCTTATTAATCCCAAGAATTGGCGTAACTGATGGACATTTGGGGGTCGAGGGAAATTGTTTACTGCCTCGATTTTGTGATGATGCGGTGTGATACCTTAGTAGATGGGATTAGCCAGTTCTGGACCAAGGTCAGAGGCAAGGTCAGAGGCAATTGGTGTAATTAGTAATTACCCTAAGTACCCACCCCCCACCCTTCGAGCAAGTACCCCCCACCCTTCGAGCAAGTACCCCCCACCCTTCGAGCAATTAGCAAGTACCCCTCACCCTTCGCGCAATTAGCAAGTACCCCCCCACCCTTCGCGCAATTAGCAAGTACCTCTGAATTACTCTGTACACCATGTTATTGCATAGTGTAATGAGTGTAATTGCATAGTGTAATGAGTATAGTAAGTACCTCTCAGTACACATAGTGATGTAAGGACCAACCAATTATTCTGTACTGAGTGTAATTGCATAGTGTAATGAGCATAGTAAGTACCTCTCATTACACCATATGCATACCTCTCAGACAGTATTTACTGTGTATATCACGTAGTGTAATAAGTCTAAGTACTTCTCTTGTTTACTGTTGTAGCATAGGGGAAATAAGTCGGCGCCATGCACACCCTTGACTCTCAACCGCCATAGCTAAAGTGAATCACCGGTCTTCGGCAGACACGCGCGATGTAAATATTGTTGGAAGGGGTAGTATCCCACCCTTCGCGCAATTAGCAAGTGCCTCCCAATTATTCTGTAAATTATATACTTTAATGAACGTAATTGAGTAGTGTAATGAGCATAGTAAGTACATCTCATTACCTCCTAGTGATTACTATGTATTTAGAATTTACGTTACTCTATACCGAAGTAACAAGAATTGGAGCTGTTCCCGTATATTATGAATAGGGGAGGGGAGCATAGTGGAGGTGGGGATTTATTGAGAGGTATATAATATCACATCTATACGAATGAGATCAGTCGCGAGCTATAAGTGCGTTGGAAGTTTCATTATCTAATATCGAAATAATCATAAAAATAGTAGATATGTATAAGTGTAATTGCGGTTTAACATTTACAAGAGCAGATAATTTACGACGACATCAAAATAAAAGTTGTAATCTGATATCTAACCGCAATGGTGAATCATCCAGCGGTACGAAAAGAACCGCCAATTCAAGCCCGGATGTTTTACCGGTAAAACAAGCTCGTGTAATGCGAGTTTCACATCGTACCGTAGACCCACAAGTTCATAAAAGTAGATGTGAATCATGTAATGTAGACATCGCAACCAATCAGATGACATCACATATGAGGAGTCTTAGTCATAAAAAAAAGGCATGCACAATTCATGTCGATGGTATATATTTAATTAAGAGTGCATTTAAGTGCAGAATCGCAAGTTATAGAGTCAAAAGTGATGAAAAACATATAGACTATATAACATTTTTTGAGGCTATAAAAGTGAGGGTATTGGAATTGTTGAAAGTTGTTCTGAGGGCCCATAATGCCATTAAAGTTAATGTAGAGGTCTTCGCTACATATGTATTGCAGAGCCAAGATAATTCTGAAATCAAATCTTTTAATAGCATAAATCGAATACTAGATTTGCCGACGGATTTGGATGTGGTATATGCAAACTTTAAGGACGCCTTGGTATCTCAAACCGTAGACTTCCAACATAAAGATTCAGGTATAGTAGTTATATAATACATAATACATCGGTAACTAATAAATTATTCATTGTTTCAGGTTGGTCATTACAGGAAGTACTATTTCTAGAAGTTAATATAAATAAGTACTCTCCGTTAGGAGGCTGCTCATACATAAAGCTGCCTAAGTTTATTGAAACCAAGAAGGGTGTAGTGAATGTGCAGAATAATGATGCGTACTGCTTTGCTTGGGCCATCACATCAGCTCTATATCCAGCCAGAGATCATGTTAGCCTAATGTCATCGTATCCACACTTCGAGACCGTGCTGAATGTTGATGGCATTGAATTTCCCATGAAGCTTAAAGACATTTCAAAATTTGAAGACCTCAATGATATAAGTGTTAATGTTTATGGCTTGGAACATAGTTATGAAAATGGTAAGGCTAAATTTGAAATAGTAGGCCCATTACGATATTCCCGTAGAAGGTTAGGGCATCATATAAATTTACTGCTAATAACAGAAGATTCCGGTAATAGTCACTATTGTTGGATTAAAAGTATATCCAGATTAGTTTCGAGTCAAATAACTAAAAATGGTCATAAAAAATTTTTTTGTGACGGGTGTTTACTTTATTTTCCATCTGAAAGCGTCCTATTACGTCATCAATTGTGCGATTGTAATCATATATATACCAGTACACCATCAGTGGAGCTTAAAAAAGACAAACGCGGTAATTATGTCCCCGAAAATATACTGAAGTTTCAAAATTATGGTAAGCAACTAAGAGTCCCATTTGTAATTTATGCCGATTTTGAATCGATCCTAAAACCTATAGATCATTGCGAACCAGATCCGGAAAAAAAATTCACCATCCCTACATACCAACATGAGCCATATGCTTTTGCATATCTGATTAAATGTTCATTTGATGATTCATTGACGAAATTTGTAACTTTTACCGGCGATAATGCCGCGAGCGATTTCGTAAAACGCTTAGAGGATGATGTATTAACTATTTATAATACTCATTTAAAAGACATTGTTCCAATGCAGCGACTGTCTAAAGATGAAATAGATGATTTTAACACATCGACTATATGCTCTATTTGCGATGAGACCTTTCAAGAAGGCGAAGTTAAAGTAAGAGATCATTGCCATCTTACCGGTAAGAAAACACCCGGTGCCGCGCATAGCAATTGTAATTTAAATTATAAAATCCCGCAATTTGTCCCAATATTTTTCCATAATTTGAGTGGGTATGACAGCCATTTATTTATTAAAGAATTGTATGGGGAAGGTGAGAGAGCCGAAGTTATTGCCCAAAATAAAGAAAAATATATTTCGTTCACAAAACCATTGTACACCCATAGCTATGTAGATAGAGACGGTATTTTGAGAAAAAATTACATAAAACTTAGATTTTTGGATAGTTACAGATTTTTAGCGGATTCCTTGGTTGGGCTGTCGGAAAACTTGCCATCAGAATTTTTTGTTGGAACAAGGAAATGTTTTGCAGAAAAAGAAAAATTTGATTTGATGAGACAGAAAGGGGTGTTTCCATATAATTTCATGGATAATATATTGAAATTAGATCACCCAAATTTACCCTCAAAAGATGAGTTTTATGATAAGTTAAATGATTGTCACATATCCGACGAGGATTACGCGAGGGCCCAGAAAGTGTGGAATGTATTTAATTGCCAAACCTTGGGATCGTATTCTGATTTATATTTAAAATCAGATGTTCTAATGTTATGCGATATATTTGAAAATTTTAGAGATGTATCGCTTAAAGCATATAAACTAGATCCAGCGCAATATTATACATCTCCAGGTCTGTCATGGGATGCGATGTTGCGCTACACCAAGGTGGAGTTAGAGTTGCTGACAGATATTGATATGATTAATTTCTTCAAAAATAGTATACGTGGCGGTATCAGTCAATGTGTGGAAAGAAAACATATTGCCAATAATCAGTATTTATCGGAATATAATCCCTTCGAGCCAAAGTCCTCTATACACTATATTGATGCCACAAATCTCTATGGGTATAGTATGAGTCAGCCACTACCCACAGGAGAATTTGCATGGTTATCGACCGAGGAAATTAATCAACTCGATGTAATGTCAGTTGATGATCTCGGGGATTATGGCTATGTATTAGAAGTTGATGTAACATATCCACAACACCTTCATGATAAACACGCCGATTTACCATTTTTAGTGGAGAATATAATTCCACCTAATTCCAAAACAGAAATCCCCAAACTGGTGCCGAATTTAAACCACAAAGACAAATACATACTACACTATAGAAACTTCAAGCAGGCCATAAATAATGGACTAATTGTAACTGAAATTCATCGCGCCCTCAAGTTTAAGCAGTCACGTTGGCTGAAAAAATACATAGATCTCAATACTAATATGAGAAACAATGCCAAGCACACATCTGAGAGAAATCACTTTAAGCGCATGGTCAATAGTGTGTACGGGAAAACTATGGAAAACGTGGATGACAGACGAGATATTTACCTTAAAACCCACTGGGTTAGTAAGAGAAATTCCCCAGGCGCAAACAATTTAATTGCTCGACCGAATTTTAAGTCTTGTTCTATATTTTCAGAACACTTTGTGGCTATACATATGGGTAGAACCAAAATATGCTATAACAAACCATTGTACATCGGTTTCACAGTGTTGGAATTGTCAAAAGTAAGGATGTACGATTTTTATTATGGAATATTAAAACAGCAATTAGGTGATCAAATTTCATTACTTTACACAGATACCGATAGTTTTGTACTTAAAGTTGATACAATTAATTTTTATGAATTTATGGGGAGAAATATAGAACATTTCGACACATCTAATTATAAAACGGATAATAAATTTAACCTACCCGTAAGTAAACCAATATTGGGGAATTTCAAAGATGAGTATCCAAATCAGGCCATCAGCACATTTTTAGGGACAGGCGCCAAGGCCTACTATATTAGATCAGACGAAAAAGAGACCAAAGCCGCTAAGGGAGTAAAAAAATGCGTAATACAAAGCAGCTTAAACATGTCGGATTATCAAAAAATTGTAGAAGGCGGGGGTAAGATATTTAGAAAAATGAATACATTCAGGAGTAAGTTACATGATATATATACTGAAATGAAAAACAAAGTCGCATTATCTTACAACGATGACAAAAGGTTTATAAACTTTGGTCTTTTATTTTTTTTCCATTGGGTAAAAGGGGTCTAGGGGTCAAGGTAAAAAAATTAGACGAAAAACATCTGTGCCGGGTTTATTTGAAATGCGATAGGGATAGGGATCATAGGGATAGGGATTATAAAAACAAAAAAGAAAATAAAAAAAAAATTACCCCCACCCCTATAATTTTTTGATTTTTTTTTTTGCTAGGGTGTTGGGGAAAAAAAAATTTTAGGTATTTTTTTTATTTTGATTTTTTTTGATAGGGTGTTGGGGAAAAAATTTTTTAGGGGGTATATTTTGTATTTTTATTTTTTTTTAAAGGGTGTTGAGGTAAAAATTTTGGGCCCTGCGATGCGCGCGCAACACTCCCACTCCTCACAACACTCCCACTCCTCCCCACTCCTTTCGATTGATGTATATACCCAGCTACAGCGCATTATCATTCAGTCTGGTTCAGCTCACCACACCAGACAGACATGGCAGAAATCGCCGAGTGCGACTCTACAGATATGGTTGATATTGTTGACCTATTGTCAGCCGGGTGGGACACCGAGTTGAATGGTCCATGCGACTCCACATCGGGGTTCACACTGCAGCCGCCCGGTGTCTACGAAGTAGACACCGATCCGAACAGTGAGTCGGAGAGTGGCGACTCCTCGGACTGGTGGGATGACGACATCGACCCTCCGATCGACGACGACATCTCCGATTGGGATGCCGATGCCGATCCCGACATCGGCTTGGTGGTTTTTGACGATTCTGACTCGTAAAGACCACCTACCTTGGTCAGACAACGGCCCTTTTCAGGGCCATCAAAAAAATTCATAGTAAAGGCAGTGCCTTTAGATAAGTCTTAATGTTATACGCAGCTATTGACTCGCTTTCCATAGATGCGTGAGCGCATGATGTTGTGAGTGTCTCCCCTCCGCTTCCAATCTTTTCGATCACTATATATTCGGAGATCAGCGCTAGGAAATTCAGTTTACTTCAACTCGTTGAGTAACTAACATGGCCGATATAATCGAAGTAGCCGAATGCGATTCGACGTCCGGAGTAGATACGAGCTGGGGTCAAATGACCGACTTGGATGGGGTGTGCGATACCACCCATGGTCTCCGAAGACCAAGGCGACCATCAACGCCACCCGGTCCATGCGACTCGCGCGTCCTGATATTGGACGTGCATGACGTGTGGTGTGGCACCGACACTGAGTCGAACACCGACTCGGATGCTGAGTCCGGGTCGGATGCCGATTCGGAGAGCGATTCTGACTCGCAATAGGGTATCTGCCCTCGTCAGAAAAAAAAAACGGTTCTTTTCAGAACCAACAAAAAACTATAAAAACGGTTCTTTTCAGAACCAACAAAAACTTATTACAAATAATTTGCCCCAAGAGGACAAACTATTTTATTTAGAGGTATGCACAGCCTTACACCAATATGGCTTAATAAATGATATATAGTACTTTATGAAATACCTCGTATTAAGATTGAATATTATTTAAAATATATTATGCGGTATTCCAAAAATGTATGAGCATCATGTTACAGTCGCAAGATGTTACCCTATGAAATGCCGAGTATTGCAATTTAATAATATATACTAATATGCCGTATACCCGAAATTTGTGCATTGTGTAGTTAAAAATATGATCATTGGTTCGATGCGCAATGGTCGTTATTTACAATATGAGGCTGTGAGAGTCTCCCCTCCACTCCCACCCTGACACTCTTCCCGATTTTACTATATATACGAGCAATCAGCGCTAAGAAATTTAGTTTATTTCAGCTAGCTGAGTGAACTACTAAACTTTTTCAGTTATTTTCAGTTATTTTCAGTTTTTAACATGAGTTGCAATGACGAGACAACCAATGCCATCAACAGCATCCTTATGGAGCCCAAGAGCAGACTGCATGATTGTATGACAGATGACGACTTTGATCTGGAGATGCTGCTAATGTCAATCGGACCCGTGTCACCTGTGTCGCGAGTAAGTGACATCCCGCTACCAGCCCCGGTACCAGCCCCCATTTCAGCCCCGGTACCAACCGCATTACAAACCTATGTAATTGACGATAGCGGGGATGAGTTTGAAGACTCGCCAAAGATTATCGTCCATACGGATATTCGTGTCCCTAGACTGCCGGCAGCGACAAAAAGATTGTCAGTGGTTGCACCTAAAACCAAGAAGCCGAGAGCCCCAAGGAAGCCGAGAGCCCCAAGGAAGCCGAAGGTCGCACCAGCACCAACATTGTTGCTGGTACCCTCGACAAGCGTGGTGGCTTCAACCAGCCGAGCCGAGCCGAGCATACCATCATCGCAGGATGAACTTAGTATGCGGCTCAATAAAGCAATGCTCGCCGTGATGAATCACCAGACGCGGTTAACGGCAGATAGGGAGCAGTTGGAAATAACCCGATCTACCTACAAAGAATTGAAGATGGAGGTGGATGAGGAAGAAAAGGCCATGGAGGTAGCCTCAGCGCCAATTCAGTATAGGCTGGACGAATTGGATGAGGAAAATAGTCGCATCCAACTACACATCGCCGACTTGCAGCGGCAGTTGGAAGAGGTCGTACATCGCCAACATGTTGTGCGCCAAAGCCAGGTGGATGCGGGTATTGAAATGTCAAGGGTCAAAGAGGCCCATCCGGGACATGAAGAGCGGAAGAGGGCTTGCGAGGCGATGAGGGTGAAATGCGATGAAGTGAGCGAACGGGCGCAGGCGACAAAGGAAGGCATTTCAAAGTGGTTAGATCACATCAATTCGGATCCGGGCGGCAGTTGATAAAATTAAAAAAAATGCAATGTGCCATACTAATACCTAGGCGATGGTGGCGTGGAAATTTAGTAAAGGGTTCTTTTCAGAACCGCTGAAATATTTTTAAATGAAAGATTAGATATTGCATCACTTGCAATAATATAATTTTAAGATATAACAGTTTTTTGTTGGGAGTCTCCCAATCTCCCACAATCTTTCAGATCACTATAAATACTCACCGCACACATACACATATAGTTCTTAAATAGATATTCAACCTACATTCTACTTGAAGACCTCGCGCTACTATGCATACTTTAAGCGATGATTGTTCTATGAGTAAGCGCCTCACTTGCAAGATTTGTACCGATAAGGAAGTGCAAATGGTTTTTATACCATGTGGGCATGCCGTATCTTGCAATAGCTGTAGTCGATCTGTAGTTATTTGTATTATATGCAGAGCGCCGATTAATGCTAGAGTAAAATTTTTTCTGACATCCAACTTTCCGGAACTAGATGCACCCTACTGAGCGTGATGTTATGCAGGGGAGGTGGTAAATTCGAGGGTTGGGAGAGTGGAGGTGGGAATACATAACCATATATAAGGAGGTCCCGACCACTTACCAGCATCAGTCACTTCGCTGTAGCTGACCACTAAGAATATTAGAAAGCCGAAAAAATAAAAAATAGCAAAGATGGATGGACAAATTGTTGTTGTTGATGTTGATGCGGTTGAGGAGATCGAGCGTCAGCTCTCCTTGTTGGCGCGTTTTGATGCCAACAAGCCAGGCATTGACGAATTTTGGGACGCCATAGAACGTGATGTAAGTTTTTAACTATTACCTTATGTTTATAAAATATCTAATTATTATGCTTATAAAATATCTAATCAATATACTTCTTTACAGGCTGCTGATGCCGCTGCTGCCGCTGCCGACGGTGATGGGGAAGGCGTGGCTGGTCTAGCGCAACTTGCCGACGAGGATTTGGGTGCTGTTGGTCCGGCACCACTCGTCGAAGAGGGTGAAGACGCCGTTGGTCCAGCCCCACCCGCCGATGAACCCGCCAGCGACGACGATGATGAGGGCATTGAGGCTGATTGCCCTGGATCACCGACTTCAATAAGAAGGGAGCTGGCTGTATTTCAGGCCAGAGGCGGTAACCACTTCTGCGTTACATCCAGCTCCGTTATTGTGAAGTTGGTTATTCCCGGCATGGAACGGAGCAAACGTCTGTGCAACCCCTGCTTTCTTTATTACGAGCAGATGGAGGTCGAAAGAAATCCAAATGCCAGGTACATACACGAGCATCAGCATTTTGTTGTAGAAGGGAGGGATTTGGAGGATCCGCAAACATGTGATGTATGCGCCCGATATATTTCCCACTTCTGCGACACAAATGTTTGCCCTGTATGCATCGGCGCTTGAAATAAAGGAGTCAGGGGTTGCAATACGGCGGCTTTGTTATGCATCCAATGACCCTCTATATATTAGTTTTAGATTTAATTTGTATAATTGTTTATTATTTAAGCTTTCTGTATATATTTAAGTGTAAGTTATTTTATTATTGTATATGTAGTAGTTAATAGGGAAATAAAACTTGTTTTTTTTAAATCTTTATTTCATTTAATATCCATACTAAACAATATCATTTATATTAATCCAAGAGTTTTCTTGCTGTGGGAATCCCAACCACTTCACCAAGGCTTTGTCCCCTTTTGTCCGAATGACCTTTTCCACTAAATAAACATCTTTCCAATTTGTTTTTAATAATTCCAACTCATAAAATGAGCCTTTAATCGATTGACCATTCATATCTTCTAGAATGTATGTTACGGGGTATGTGCTATTTATTTTTCTTATTTTGAATAATTCAGTTGTATAGTTAGCAGTATACCCTTTTTCAAATATGCTTTTATATTTACTTTTATATTTACTTATTCTTACGACATCGCCGACACGATATTTCGGTTTTTTACGCCTTACTTTATTTTTGTTTTGCCTATATTGGTTGAGTTTAGTTGTCGGCAGGACATCTATTGGCTTCATACCTATGATTGAATGCGTGGTGTTATTATACTTATTAATGACACCGTTTATAATATCTATCCAATTGTATTTCCCTCTCATAGCCATTTTTTTATATAATAGGGATATTATCGTACGAATCACACGTTCTGCCATTGACGCTTTCATTGTACTATAAGTCGAATAGTGATTTATATCATATGTTTTCATTACTTTCCCAAATTCCTTGTTATAATATTCTGTCCCTTGATCCGTTTGTAGATTTTTAGGATGATGTGCGCAATTTTGGAGTATATCTAAAAAGGCATTTCTAACATGTAAGCCTGTTTTATTTTTTAATGGTCTCGCCCACACATATTTCGTATAACAATCGATGACAATTAGAATATATCTGTAACCATCGTTTTCATCTTTATAACTTTGCATATCAGCCAAATCACTCTGCCACAAGTCGGCATATCCTTTTACAATAGTCCTTCTTCTGGGAAAATTTCGACGGGCAGATCGGTGGATTTCTTCAATTATTTGGTGCTTAGACATTCTTTCCAATTAAAATACAATTTTTTATTCAATCTTTTTGATCCTTTCTTCCAGTCCTACTATAATTTTCGATAAAACCGCTGTATTTTGTCCAATACTTCCTTTGACGCTTTCAAGGTCTCGAAGAATTTCCGTATTACACTTAAATGAATTTATCGGTAAGATCAGTTAAACGGTTCTCTAAAATTATAGTAAAATTTTTTATGCCTTTTATTTCACTTTCCAAAATATCAACTTTAGTAATAATTTTTAAAATATTACTTTTTGTAGTGGTAAGTATGTCCTCAAAAAATTCTCTATTGTGCTTCACTATTTGTAACATCGATTGGTATTTAACATTAACATCGCCAATACTATTGCTTGACACAGTTCGATGTTCAAATACTAATTTCTTAAGTTCACTCTGCTGATTTTCGAAATAAATCGTAGCTTCGCGTAATACGTTTTTAATGGATTCCGTTAAAGCTTTTAAAACGTGATCTTTTGCTTGCCTAGTAAGATCGTCAACATATCCAACCGTTACAGCGTCGGTCGATTGTTCTGGCTCTCCGAGGTTCACCAACCGTTTGGTTTGCATATCATAATTACCGTCACCTGTTAATTTGAATCCAAGACCCCTTTTTTCTCGAATAATTACGCGTTGATTTTTCTTTTTTCTTCCGAATTTATCTACAATGTTCCTTGAAGACATTCCGTTTACGACTGATCTCTACAGCGCATGTATTTAATATATTATTCGCTCTTCTCTTAATTCTTCAATTATAGATAAAATTTCATTATCGTGCCCAGTATGGCCGGCTTGCTTTGAACTCCATAATAAACGCAATCTAGCCACCAATTCTCTCGGCTTGTTCCAATAAACGTATGTGGGTTTAGAGGTCATTATTTTTTTGTATTTAGGTATTTTTGAAAACCCTCCACCCTTTATCTTTACCGGAGAGAACAATGGTCTAATAATTTTTCTCAATTTATTTACATTTTTGTTACTTAGCCCTTTGGACTCGTCATACTCCTTAAAGGCCGCTCCGGTAAGTTGTAATATTTCCTTATATGTATCCATAGTCGCATTACTTACCTTCTTAGGGCTTCGATAAAATAGTAGCTCATACAATTCCGGATTGCCGTGGTAGTCAGCAATTCTTCTATCCCCATCCCAAAACGAGATTTTGCCATCAGAAAATTTTACTTCTAAATTACCAACCATTGTTTTCATGTCTTTGTCCATATATACGCCGTACCGAGTATCATAGCGTTTATTACCTCGCGATATTTCTTCTAAATGCTTATTAATATATTTTTTATCATCATCATCATCATCATCATCATCATCACCATCACCGCGGTCGGATATTGCACTTTCAAAACTTTCTCCATATTTTGTCGAGTCCGGTGATATTGACGCGAGTTCCCTTTTCATGCCAGATCTTTCTTCTTTAGTGTTAGCGGGGTTTTCTTCTTTAGCGTTAGAGGGGTTAGAGGTTGCGGCTTTTGAAATTGTTTTCAACGGTTTCGTCAGCGGTTCATACATTTTTTCTAGAGCTTGCAGAGTTTCAACGCGCCCACTTTTTAAGGCATTAAATTTCTGTCTAACCGAATCGGAGACAGCGGCCAGCTCCGATTTGATGTCGAAATGTTTTTTATTGCTATACATTTTAATCGCTGAAACCACCTGCCGCCTTGGACGCTACTTGAAAAATAACGCGTATTGCATTGTTTAGGGGTATATGAAGCTATCGAATCCTTTCTTATATCTACCGGCGCTTATATCTTTATCTTTATCTATCACTAGAAATCCATGCTTTTCACCCCAACATTCCACACATATTTCTTGAAATTTTCTAAAAGACACGTCTGGAGCTACATGGTCTGAATATATGTGACGTAGGTTTAGGTCATCTTGTTTAAACATAATTATTAGATTTGCGTTGTCTCTAATCAATTGTTTCGGAATCTTCGAATACGTTTGAGCCAAATAAAAGCAATCTATATTTCTGTGTCGCCCCATACTAAAATATGATCTAATAACATCTTGTTTTTCACAAATCACATCATCAAATATAAATATGGAATTTGGTTTGGCGTCTACTGGTTGAATTATATCTTCATTATTGTTGAACGTAAAATAACCCAACCCTTTTATCGGAGTCAAAACTTCATGCAAGTACTCATACTTCTTCTGGTATAATGATTTTGAATAAATATATACATTTTCAAATCGTAGCCCATTTGGTTGAATGAGTAGTGATAACATAACATTTGTTTTACCGCAATTTGATGGTCCTATTAGAAGGCCGCGCATTGTATCGGGCAACAATGGGCCGTGTCTAGGAATCTTATTTTCACTAAGCCCATCACCAACTTTTTCATCTAAATTCTCCACACAGATACTATTTTGTGCTTTGACTATGCGCATCGTTTGACTGTCTTTGGCTATATAAACCATCGCTCATGTAACATTCATTTAAATGCCTAGCGTCAAACGAGTGCGATCTATCACTAAACGTTATTCAAAAAGAAAGTGTGGAAAAGGGTTTGTTAATTCCCTAATAAATAAATTACCATTTGAACTGCACATACCGGGGGTACCAATATTGTGGGCCAGGTACGCGCTTACAAAAACGTTTAGCGCGTAACGACCCCGGAATAAATGAATTAGATAAAGCCTGTAAATTACATGATATCGCTTATTCTAAAAGTGCAAACGATTTGAAAGCTAGACATATTGCTGATAAGGACCTTCAAGAATTAGCTTGGACTCGGTTTAAAGCTAGCGACGCGTCAGTTGGTGAAAAAGCAGCTGCCTGGACTATCACAAATATTATGAAAACAAAGCGAAGTTTTGGTATGGGCCATAAATTACGGTCTAGAAAGCGGCGTCGCGGAACAAAAAGCAAAAAACGAATTGCTTTCGGTAGAGGAATTGTCAGTAAGATTAAAGGGGTATTAAAGACATATGGCGGACAGAAAATGGGGGAAAAAACACTCAAGAAGATGGCTGCATCATCTCTCATGGCTGCCCGAAAATATGTTAAAGCAGCTGGGGGAAAGAAAAAAATTATTATTCCCCGTATTATACCGATACCAAAAAAAGGTGGATTTTTACCATTAATACCTATTTTTGCTGGATTATCTGCATTGGGGAGCTTGGCAGGAGCGGCATCCGGAATCGTCAAAGCAGTGAACACCGCTAAAACAAATAGTCAACAATTAACAGAAGCTAATCGACACAATAGAACCATGGAAGCCATCTCTCTAGGAAAAAACGGTAAAGGATTATACTTAAAGCCCTATCGAAAGGGGTTGGGCCTTTACATGAAACCATATCGGCCAAAAAACTCGTAAGTTCACTACCTCGAAGACCTCTCAGTAATTTAGACATACAATCTTTTGCCAAAAGATTCAAGATTCCCTACTTTCGAGGTGTGTATATGAGAGATAATTTACCAAACTGCGGGCCACTAAAAAACGAATCAGCCATTGTAAATTTGGATAGTAGTAGCGGGCCAGGAACACATTGGGTCGCTTACAAGAAAAGAGATGCGTCCTCAATATATTTCGATAGTTATGGTGATTTACCCCCACCTTCAGATTTAATTAGTTATCTGTATAAAGGGCGTTGGCCGGTATCTGAAGTTCACTATAATTATAAACGCTACCAGAAGTTTGATACTGTCCTATGTGGACATTTGTGTTTGCAATTTCTTCTCTCTGAAGGATGAATACCCATGATGAAGAACAACCTAAGGATTTTTCTAAAAATGAATCTATCGACGTAAATGATGGTCCGACGGTATTTTCGAAACGTGGGTCAATTGACGTAACCGACGATCCAACACCAAAACACGTAATTTGTTGTTTTTGTAAAATTCGAGAACTGAAAATTTCCACTAAAAAGCGAGTTTATAATTTATGTAATCGAAAATAGATTTCGAAGTCAGTGTGACATACTTCTTAGCCATGTCAAGAACATTTAATTTGTCGTCCATAGCGTCAAGCATTCTCAGCAATGATTTTTTTCCGCCCATCGAATTGGATGTTAATAAACAGTATGGTCTTGGATTAATAGCATTTTATGCCTACCATTCTATCAAAAATATCACCTCAAAAAATAATATCATCTGTTTAGAGGTGGTAGACCCAGAAAAGTTTTGGGCAGATGTGGTGCAGCGAGAGAAGAGTTGGGCCGAGGAAGGCAATGCACCGAAAAAAATTAATGTACGTGTGGCACCCGGCGCTTATGAGATTGATGAAATTAATAAGTTCGTCCAAAAAGCTATATATGACTATCTATATCCGGATACCAAAACTATTATAAATCAGGGAGAACTTGATGCTATGTTTAAATTGTCGGCGAACAACAACACTCTAAAATGTGAAATTTCATCTAAATTCATAATCAACTTTGATTGTGACAACAGTATAGCTAGCCTCTTAGGATTCAGTAATTCGAAGTGCCCGCCAAGGCCTCAAGCTTATGTTTCTTCAATGCCGATTAATATTATGAACCTCCACCTTGTTCAATTGGATTGTAATATTATTTCTGGTTCCTATATAAATGGGAAAGAAGCCCACACCCTTTTTTCATTTGACATAGACGTTGAGCCAGGATACAAACTGACGAAGGAACCTCATAACATTATTTATCTACCAGTCATACCTGCCGGTCGGCAATACCTAGACAACATTACTATCCGAGTTGTAGATGATAACGGTGAGTTGATTGACTTTGGGGAGGAAACTATCAATATCACACTCGAGTTAAAGGAGATAAACTAATATGGGATTCTGCTTCAAACCACGACATTCAACTAGCACCCATTTAAATAATCATATAAATAGAATCGAAGGGAAAAACATGAACATTCGTCGAGTAACTGTAAAGCGAAGAAGACTTCTGTTGTCTAATAAAGATTATAAATTTCTTCAATCTATTGGATTCCATATAAGATATTAAATAATGGCTGTTTATGTAAGAAATGAGATGTTGGACGTATTTGAAAAGCCGATCGTCGATAACTCAATCAAAAGATGCGATGGATATATTCACCCGCCTACGGGATCGCCAAATTACAAACATTCTGATACAATCACCTTTACGATCAATAATATGGACCTGAATCTCTTAATTTGCGATAGTTACATCAATATAGTTGGAACATTTAAGCCAAAAGAGGCTAATAAAAAGTGCTATTTGGCCAACAATGCTCTTCCTGGCCTATTTGAAGAAATTAGATATGAAATGGGTGGACAAAAGATTGCTGAATGTCGAAAACCTATTATAACGACAGCAATAAAAAATATGGTGTCATATGGTGAAAAACATGCGAAATTATTAGAAACATCCGGTTGGGGCCTCAGCGAAGAGAATCAAGTTTTGGTTGATTCAACGAGTAATACATTTACAGGTAGAATCTTATTAAAACATCTATTTGGTTTTGCTGAATCTTACAAAAAAGGGATAATAGGTGTTAAGCATGAGATGACTGTAATAATTGCTCGAGCATTCGAAAATTGCTATATAGGAGAAGTCGATGCAGACATAACTATCACTAAAATGGATTGGATAGTCAAACACATTACTCCCGAAAATGATGCAGATGTTCTCATGTATAAAAAAATTAATGACAAACATTTGCAATCCATTAAAATACCGCACCATAAATGGGATCTTTATGAATTACCTACTCTAAGACAAACTTCTAACGACATATGGGCGATTAAAACCACTACATCCATGGAACGACCTAGATATGTAATTATTGGATTTCAAAATACTTCTTTTACTGAAAACAGGAAAGAAGATGTGACGGCGTTTACGGCTGCTGATATAAGCAATATCAGATTATATCTAAATTCTGAAGTTTACCCATTAGAGCGTTGGAATTTGGATGTTGGGAAAAAGTTGGATACTCCCGCTTATTATGCTTATGAAGATTTTCAGCGAAGTTACTATAAAAAGGAAAATCCTGAGCCGATGTTAGGCCTGAATGGCTTTAGAGCGAACCCTCTATTCGTAATTGATTGCAGTATGTATCCAAAACCAATCAAATCTTCAACTGTGGATGTCAAGGTTGAATTCGAAACACGTAAAATGCAGTTTCCCGCCAACACTAAAGCGTATGCGCTTATTATTCATGAAGCTCTTATAAGTTATAATGCACTAGATGGCACTGTACACACTGAATATATGCCATTGTAGTTCATATAATCTAATTTACTGTATCCAAACTTATACCTGTGTTCACTTTTAACAAAAATAAAAAGATGTAACCTTTTTTAAATAAAAAACAATTAAACTATGTATATTGTTTTATTTATATTTTAATCACAGATAGATAGATATATTATATAAGTAATCCCTAATCCATTTCGTCATCTGTCTCATCATCAGCCTCATCGTCTGCATCTTCATCTAAACCATGTTTACTCCTTATTTGCGGGGTGATGTATGGTAAGGCCTCGTTCAAGAAGCGTTTCAAACTTAGGGTAACCATCTTCTCACAGAATGTATCTAAGTCCAGCTCACATGCATTATATTCGCAGCAAAGACTGCTGCCTTTACAGTATTTCTCATAACAATCGTTTTGATAGGCCACAGCTTCTGGAAACAGCCATACCTCAGCGTCGTAATTGATGGAGTGTAACGCATCCATCGCCAGTGCGTCCAGTTCCTTTCCAAGCCTGCTTATTGCTGATTCTAAGTCGATGGCTTTAGGCCAGTGCTCTTCGGAATACATCATCCACATGTCGAAATAATCTGAAACAATATTTGGCCGTTATTAAATGAACAAATATTGGTCAAGTTATACTTACGATAAAATTGTGGAAATTCTTAATGAAATATTGCGTATATTAGATATCTATATGTGTTTAAAAGTAAAAAAATATTTACAGTGGCTCTACCATGGATTTAACTAATTGATTGCTGGCCAACTAGATCGATTCTTATATGAGACCTAGTAGTTGAGTTGTAACACGGCTTTTCCCCTAAATAGGCCATGGCATATTGGCCAGTAGAATCATTTATCATAGCAATGACTTTGGGTGGCATTATTTCAAAAATGCGTCTCGGTAACCAACACTGGAAAAGCTCCTGTGAGTGCCGATCAATTAAATGAATAAGTAAACATTTACCATATCTGGTATCTTTGACCAATATCGTTTTAATAATATAAAGTTGACCTATAACCAATGACTTTAGTTCTCTTTGGTCCAATATTGTGGGCCAGTCTCCAAGTAATTTATTAACCGCATCAATTTGCGTTTGAGCCATAGTAGAATACAAATAAATATTTTTTTTACCTGTATAATACACAATACTACACAATACTACACTCAGTTATTATTTGAAACTTCTAAAGACTCTTAAAGCTTACGATTTTAAACTGATTCCATTTGAATATGAGGTCGCTATATATCCTCCCTAAAAATCCCCACCTCCACTATGTTTTCCTTCTCAATATTCATAGTATGTAATATAGAATACAATAGTAATCACTAGGAGGTAAATAGTAATGACTATTTAAGCGGTACTTACAAGGTGTATAGAGTAATGAGATGTACTTACTATGCTCATTACACCACTCAATTACGTTCATTAAAGTATATAATTTACAGAATAATTGGGAGGCACTTGCTAATTGCGCGAAGGGTGGGATACTACCCCTTCCAACAATATTTACATCGCGCGTGTCTGCCGAAGACCGGTGATTCACTTTAGCTATGGCGGTTGAGAGTCAAGGGTGTGCATGGCGCCGACTTATTTCCCCTATGCTACAACAGTAAACAAGAGAAGTACTTAGACTTATTACACTACGTGATATACACAGTAAATACTGTCTGAGAGGTATGCATATGGTGTAATGAGAGGTACTTACTATGCTCATTACACTATGCAATTACACTCAGTACAGAATAATTGGTTGGTCCTTACATCACTATGTGTACTGAGAGGTACTTACTATACTCATTACACTATGCAATTACACTCATTACACTATGCAATAACATGGTGTACAGAGTAATTCAGAGGTACTTGCTAATTGCGCGAAGGGTGGGGGGTACTTGCTAATTGCGCGAAGGGTGAGGGGTACTTGCTAATTGCTCGAAGGGTAGGGGGTACTTGCTCGAAGGGTGGGGGGTACTTGCTCGAAGGGTGGGGGGTGGGTACTTAGGGTAATTACTAATTACACCAATTGCCTCTGACCTTGCCTCTGACCTTGGTCCAGAACTGGCTAATCCCATCTACTTACCTTCTCCAGTTATATCATACCCCAAAAAAGTGATACGCTCCTTTAAAAAGAAACACTTATCCAGATTCATAGTGCCATTATTTTTCATAAGTAATTGAAATACTTTTTTTAATGTATCTAAATTTTCTTCCTTTGTTTTGGATACAATAAGAACATCATCTAAATAGATTATAACATTTTCGTAAACCAGGTTACCAAATAATTTGTACATAGCGTTCTGAAAGACTGCTGGTGCATTCGCAAGTCCAAACGGCATTCTTAAATATTCAAAATGGCCATTCGCAGTCACAAAAGCAGTTGTTTCGATAGATTCAGAGTGCATGGGTATTTGATAATAACCCGACTTAAAATCTAAACTACTAAAATATTTACAATTGCGTAGTCTATCAATTAAATCGTCAATCCGTGGCAACGGGAAACGATCTTTTATTGTAATCGCATTTAGTGCTCTATAATCAACGCATAGGCGTTTTTCCTCTGTATTTTTTTTTGTTAACCAAAAGAACGGGGCTGGCATACGGTGAATGACTTTCGCGGATAATATTAGCTGTCAATAGCTCAGCGATAATGTTTTTTAGTTTTATTTTTTCCGCATCGGCCATCCTGTATGGATTTCTCGATATTGGTTTGTCTGAGTTCAAATTTAATTTCATATTAACACAGGTGATTTTACCTAAGTCGTTAATTGAGTTTGAAAAAATACGACTATATTTGCGCAATAAGCTATTAACAGTCACATCATCTACATCATTTCATTTATTTTGTTGATATTTTGTTTAGCATAAAAGAAATTCAATTTGTCGCCTATGCAGCAATAATTTATTTCCTCATCAATTATATAAAATTTACACAAAAGACACACTTCACCTACATCTACAATGGCTTCCACAAAATATTCGACGTCAACGCTATGTCCCAAAAACCCCGAGAGTGTTATAGGCCTATTTAGCTTTATAGTTTGTAAATTTAAACCATTGGCAATAATTTTTTTCAACATAGAGCAATCGCTGCCAAAATCAACAAAAGCAGAAACTTTAGTATTATTTATATAAATATCTCTCAAAAATTTATCTTTATTGCTGACAGTGATTAGTTTTACGTTTAGTTTTGGTTTAATATCTCGTTCCTCTTCTTTTCGTTGAAAATGTTTTTTTTTTTTGAAAACAGGCATCTTCAAAATGTCCCGATTTGTTACAATAGTTACAATTTTTAGTTTTGGTTGTGGTTTTGTAATTACAATCCTTTTTAATGTGCCCTATTTTTCCGCATATATAACAATTGAATTTCGGCCCTTGTTGATTTCTATTCATTGTATTATTTGTATTTTGGTATTGCGAATTAAAGTTTACCTTAAATTTTCCAGCACCGTCAACACGATGATTAAATCTCCCACTACTACTACTACTACTACTACTACTACTACTACTACTACTACTACTACTACTACTACTACTACTACTACTACTACTACTACTACTACTACTACTACTACTACTACTACTACTACTACTACTACTACTACTACTACTACTACTACTACTACTACTACTACTACTACTACTACTACTACTACTACTACTACTACTACTACTACTACTACTACTACTACTACTACTACTACTACTACTACTACTACTACTACTACTACTACTACTACTACTACTACTACTACTACTACTACTACTACTACTACTACTACTACTACTACTACTACTACTACTACTACTACTACTACTACTACTACTACTACTACTACTACTACTACTACTACTACTACTACTACTACTACTACTACTACTACTACCACCTGGAACATCGTGCCTTAGGTCTTTTAAATAATTACCAGGTAAATTTAATTTATTTATACCACTCGCTTTTATAGAAGAAGATATAGTTGGGTTCTTAATGGCCCCTACAATAAGGGATATCTTATCACTTTCAGAAAAATCAAGTTTTAGTTTATTTATTCTCTCTAGATGATCAAAATAAAAGGAATATAAAGAATCGCCATTTTTTGGAGTTTGGTTGGCAATATTCATAAACAAAACATAGGTATTTCTGTCAGACTGAAAAACATTACTTAAAATTTGTTTCCATCTTACCCAAGTATAATTTGCCCACCCTATTTCGTTTTTAATGAAATCTTTGTACCATTTTTCAGCGGTACGTTTTAATTTATTTAGTGCCTGAAATTTTCTCATCTGCTCATCCCAATTATAACAAACTGTTTAACCATTCATAGATATTTTCACATTTCGGGTCAAAATCCGGTATAACGTGTGCAAGAACGTTACTGTTACTTTTTTCCCGTAAAGAACTGACAGCAGTACTTACCCCAATTTCGATTAGTTGTTCATCTGATAAACTTAATCTGTTAGATCCCCGCGACGAATATCTCGATTTTTTTAAACCCCTTGATTTTCTAGATTTACGCTTGTGCCTTGTGTGCCTTTCTGTGGACGCCGAAGAGCTAGATGAAGTAGAGCTACTGCTGGAACTACTTGAACTACGATGTTTTCTTTTAGTTTTTGGCATATTTACCAACAATTTCACATAAGTTAATTCACAACAAGAAACTATTCGAATTCCACAAAACAAAAGAGTTTTTATCCCACTTCTGATATTAGCAAACGGGTAAAAGAAATTCACTTTTCAAAAATAAACTTTATTTCTAATCATGCAAATTCCACAAACGATAATCAATTAATGATAATAATAATGCCGGTCCATATTTCCCTTTCTTTTCTTCCCAAAACCGCGTCTGTCCACTCATCGAGTCCAGTTCAGTTCCTGCCCGTCTAAGCATAAACGTCAAAATATATGGGACATTAATATAGTATGGAACAGAAAAATAACCTGTAGCTTTAAAGCAATATTCACAAATTTAAAGCGGATGTCCAATAAATGTGGTTTATTTGAGGATTCTGAATTTGTTTTTTTAGGTCCCGACGGTTTATTAGGAACCGACAGTATTATCGAAATTAAATATCTTGCTTCAAAACTGACTAACGGAAAAATCAATGGTTTGCAACATAATAAAATTTGCAATTATTAATGATAATGGCAAAATGCAATTAAACCGAAATCATAATTGTTATTATTACCAGGTTCAGGGGCAACTTCACTAAACCAAATATTTGTTTTTTTATTATTTTGATACCTTTAGGTATGTTTGTAGAAAAAATAAAAAAGATGATAGATTTTGGTGTATATGGAAAGCAAACTAAAGCAATTTTATTTAGATTGTATACTACACGTTTCGCTAGAGGTTTGGATTTTAGAAATCCCAGTAGAAAACCGAGTAGAAATCCGACCAATAGTCAATAAAGATGATTTATTTTAATTTCTTCTTTTACTAATATTAAATCATTTTACTCAATGTTATTTTTATATATTTTTAGTAATAGAAAACAATTTTTTCTACACCCAAATGGATATTAGCTTATCTACGTACAGACTACAAAACGAAGAAATATGCTATTGCGTAAAATGAGTTATACTTGTGTAGAATCGATGAATAATAGCATTTCTATTTTTATTTGATCTATATTTAGAAATAAATAAATATAAATTTTAATATGAAATCCATTTAATTTATATTCACTCTTGTTACACAAACTACTATTTTCTACACCCACATGTATATGATTTTTCCTATACCCACATAGTTATTAGCTAATCTACGCACATACTACAAAACAAAAAGTATTCCATTGCGTTCAACTGAACGAATATATTTCATATCCATTCTACTTAGTAAGAACACTGCAAAACAGTTAAATCCACCAATCAGTTTATATTTTGGTCACCCGGTTACTATTATTTTTTCAATTTTATGTAAGTAACAATTCTGTCAAACTAACTGTCAGTATATTTTTGAATCATAGAGATTCAATATACTGTCATGAAATTCCTAATCCGCTCGAGAAACGGGTAGAACAGGCAGAGTGTGCCGTTGAGTCAGAGATGGAATTTTCGGGACCGTCTAGAGACTTCTAGTAGCAGAGTTGGACTTAATATAAATAGCCCGACTCATCGTCGGGCAGTTTAGTTTAGTACAGAGTATTGGAATGAAAAGTTAAATTGTAATAAATAAATTAGAATTGTTAGTCAGTGTCTAAGTATTATATAAATTAATTAGTACGTCTGAAATACATTGTTAATAGTGTGTTTTAAATAAATAAACTATAAAATAAATTAGACTATCGTTACAATACGTAAAAATGAATATTTCTTATGTATAATCGATAAGTAATAGCATTTCTATTTTTATTTCGTCCAAATTTACAAACAAATCTTAAATTTTAATCAAACCATATGAAACTAATTTAATTACAAGTATTAGAATTAAAATGGCAAGTGTGGCGATGGCGTGAGGGCACCGAGTTTGTCTCCAAGCGAGAAGCCCGAGTTTAAATCAAGGCTGGGGACTAATTAAATTAAATCTTTTTGTATGTTTATTTTATTTTATAAATTAGTAAAAGTCATACATTATTTTAAAATTATTTATTTTGTCTTAATAACATACTTTTTTAAATTTGTAGAATTTCGTTAGTGTGTCGTAGAAAAAATATACTGTATAACTCGAGTGGATTGTCCGTATCACACTCAGACGATTAACCACTCCGTCTACGGCGTCGTTCTTAAACTTCGTCTTCGTGCGATATGGCCATCATATCCAATTTTGTTGCACAAACTACTATTTACGCACAGACTACAAAACGAAAAAATATACTATTGCGTTCAACTCAACGAACATATTTCATATCCATTTTAGGTAGTGAGAACACTGCAAAAAAAATGAACTCCACCAATCACAGTTTATTAGACACCCAACTACTATTATTTTAAAAATTTTAAATAAGTGACAATTCTGTCAAGCTAATTGTCAGTATATTTTTTAGGTATTGAGATTAAATATACATTAAAATATTTAAAATGAGTTATTTTTGTGTAGAATCCATAAATAATTTTAATTTATTTTTATTTGGACCACATTTTAAAAAATCTTAAATTTGAATCAAACTACCTATATGAAACTAATTTAATTACTATTAGAACTAAAATTCCAAATGCAGAGGTGAAAATGAGGATACGGCATCTGTCTTTCACGCGAGAGGCCCGAGTTCAAATCTGGGCTGGGGACTAATTAAATGAAATATTTTTTCAAGTTTATTTTATTGCACAAATTAGTAAAGTCATAAATTATTTTCAAAAGGAAAAACTTGTATTTCGTGCAAAACTTTTTTATTAATCAATGCAAAGCGCTTTCGGCTTATTTGCCATCATCAGTGCTCATCTACAAAAATTGTGGATGTAAACTTATAATTTAAAAAGATTTTAAAAAAATATATTATAAAATCTGAATTAGACTTTTAAGTCAAAAGTTAAAATAGTATATATACAATTGTTTGAACAAATTAAGAATTACAAGAAACAAACAAAGCAAGTTAGCTTGTGTGGAATTAAGGAATCATGCCACCCTCACTATTCACAAAATTGAAAAAAGGTTAACAAATTAGTTAAAATTTAAAGAAATTTACAATTAGAGGGTGACTGTGGAAGATATATTGAAATTTGAATCTAGAATACAATATTTGATATGAAGAAAGTAAAACGCAGAAGACCAAAGTAAAAAAACTGAAGGTTCTATATACATTATAATTATGAAAAAGTCTACCTACTGTCCACAACGTATCCAACAAGTTCCTGGTCATCCTCACTCCCAAAATTATATATTTCGGGATATTTACAACTTGCTAAATCATAATTTTATTAATATTAATATTTTCAAATTTAAATTTCTCTCTTCATTTTGGTTCAAGTTGTTTAACCGTTTCCACATGACAGTGGTGACAAGCGACACTTGAAGACTTTGACTTGTCAAATGTCAACAGAAGGAGGTGCGTTCACCTCAGTGTGGAACATGTTTCTCCGAGTGTGATTCGAGTGATTGGAGGTTAACGGAGATCAAAATTTGTTATTGAATTTAAAGATTTAATTTATTGTTAGTTAAATTTAAATAAATGTTTAATATAAATGATATTATTATTTTGATGTCAAGACAAAACAAAAATGTCACTCGCGTGATTCTGATGTGCCAGCCCGGGCTCTGCAGAACATTCTTTCAGAGAACCCAAGATGGCACAACTGAACCACTCCATAGACAACTCAATTAACCCTCTATGATGATGTAGGTCCGAGTCACCCAACACAAGCCTTCGAGAGCCATCCCCTCCTACACTCGATTTCACCCATCAGAGCCTACCTTTGGGACCATGGTACTCCTTTGTTTAAAACTTTTTTGTTCTCTATTTTGTCTCTTTTAACCATGAGTACGCTTGTTGAGTGATTTAGTAATTTTTAGGACTAAACATCAGATTCACCTTTAGGGACCGCGGGTTCAGTTGTGCCATCTTGGGTTCTCTGAAAGAATGTTCTGCAGAGCCCGGGCTGGCACATCAGAATCACGCGAGTGACATTTTTGTTTTGTCTTGACATCAAAATAATAATATCATTTATATTAAACATTTATTTAAATTTAACTAACAATAAATTAAATCTTTAATTTATATAACAAATTTTGATCTCCGTTAACCTCCAATCACTCGAATCACACTCGGAGAAGCATGTTCCACACTGAGGTGAACGCACCTCCTTCTGTTGACATTTGACAAGTCAAAGTCTTCAAGTGTCGCTTGTCACCACTGTCATGTGGAAACGGTTAAACAACTTGAACCAAAATGAAGAAAGAAATTTAAATTTGAAAATATTAATATTAATAAAATTATAATTTAGCAAGTTGTAAATATCCCGAAATATATAATTTTGGGAGTGAGGATGACCAGGAACTTGTTGGATACGTTGTGGACAGTAGGTAGACTTTTTCATAATCATAATTTATATAAAACATATAAAAAAAACCTTCAGTTTTTTTACTTTGGCCTTCTGCGTTTTACTTTCTTCATATCAAATATTGTATTCTAGATTCAAATTTCAATATATCTTCCACAGTCACCCTCTAATTGTAAATTTCTTTAAATTTTAACTAATTTGTTAACCTTTTTTCAATTTTGTGAATAGTGAGGGTGGCATGATTCCTTAATTCCACACAAGCTAACTTGCTTCTGGAGATCAGATTTGATTTGTAAGGGCTTATCTCACACTCACTATTCCCAATACCAGTTTTTTGTCACTTTGTTTGTTTCTTGTAATTTTTGATTTGTTCAAACAATTGTATATATACTATTTTAACTTTTGACTTAAAAGTCTAATTCAGATTTTATAATATATTTTTTTTAAATCTTTTTAAATTGTAAGTTTACATCCACAATTTTTGTAGATGAGCACTGATGATGGCAAATAAGCCGAAAGCGCTTTGCATTGATTAATAAAAAAGTTTTGCACGAAATACAAGTTTTTCCTTTTGAATCTAAACTACGTGCACACAGCTGTCAACCTTTTTTGGTTTTTTTTAATAAATTATTTTTTCTACGTTCATGCAAAAAACAAAACTTTATTGAACTATATTTAATGAAAAAACTGGTTCTTTATTGCACTAGTGCAATAAAAATTTTATTGCACTCGTCTGTCATTTTACTACAGCGTTTTACGATCATGACAAACATAAATATTTAAATCAATGCCAAATATTTAGTCCATTTTTATTTTCTGTGTTACGTTTTAAAAACAATTGCATATTTTATATTATTTTCAATCATTTAATAAGTAAATTAATAAAAAAATGTATTTGATTAAAAATGTCATTACAAATTATGAACACAAACGTAAATAAATGCCTCAAAGGTACACGATCACAGCTACTATGATTTGGATAATACAACTGCAGTTCTATAAAACATTCTTTGGTTTTTGCATGAACGTAGAAAAAATATTGTATGCAACTCGTGCAAAAAGTGTTTTTTGTACTCGACAATTTCACGTCGCGTGCAATAAACACTTACTTTTTGCACTTGTTGCATAAATAACTATTAAAATTAGCTATTTTGTCTTTTTCTAAAATAATACTTTAAATTAGTAGATTTTCGTTTAGTGGGTCGTAGAAAAAAAATACTGTACAATTCCAGTTTGTCCACTGTTGTTGCACAAACTTAAATGGATTATTATTTAAAAAACGTATTTTTATGCAGGGTATTTGTAAATAAGTATGAAAGATTTTTGCAAATTGTTATCAAAGTTATTTTGTTAAAAAAAGTTCCTATAAAAGTAGGTCGAAATATGCTTCGTTTCCGGGATACAGAATGTTTAAATTTTAATTTATTAAATTTTATTAATTATTTCAAATAGTTTTTTTACTCTAAATTTGCAAAAAAACTTTGAAGGGACAAATGTGTATTTTTTGGGGTGTTCCAAATATTTTTACTTGCACCAGCGGCGTTTGTGCGAGAATGTCACTTTTTTTAATAAAAAAATACTGCGCCACTGACTTTTTGGATCTATGTTTTTTTATATATAATAACTTCGGCAAACATAGAAATAGGTACTTTTTAGATATGTTTTCGAAATAATCATAGGAAATACATATGTTTATTTAAAAATATATATCGTAAATAAATTATTTAGTTAGAAAAAAAGAGTTTCGATAATGTTACACCAGGTTATACCTATAAAAAAATATTTTAAACGAGAAAACAAAACAGAAATACTCTTTGTTAGACCGGACCTGCGATTTATCGGCCTTTTTTATATTTTAAATCATATAAGTAATGAATTGAAGGGAGCGTAAGTCTGGGAATAGAGCAACGTTGCCAAAGTGCGTTCAGATGCACTGAAAGTTGTCAGTGTGTTCTAAACCTGAATTTGCTGTTAGGTGTCGCATGGATATCGCTCTTAACTTATCTTATGTCTTGATCTTTTATAATATAAACAAAGACAGCCTTGAAAGTTTAATTCCGAATATTCAACATTCTTGGGAATTCGTGTCGATTACAGTAGAAAGAAATAATACAGCATACTTTATTAAAAATTCATAAATCGTGGGTCTGATAAATTACTATTTTCAGACTTGTTTCGAACGATAAGACAGCTGTGCATAATATCAATATTTTCGCTATTAATTATTCACTTGCACGCGCATCTGGAAGTAAACGAAAAGTTCACATTTCATAGAATACAAATATTACTAAATCAATTCCTCTAAAGTCAAATAAACATTAAGATTTAAGTTGAAATTTTAAAACCATATGGCGAATATTTTAATCCAATTTTAAACAAAAACTGGAACGATGGAAATATTCACTTATGTTTAGTCTGGTTTTAAACAAAGCTAAAGATTCCAATTTTTTAGTATAAAATGGCATATAATTAGCAGGGTCCGCTCTAGTCTTCATGTTACCACGGACAGACAATTTGCCGCCTCATATATATACAGGGAATATTTTTTATTTTTTAAATGGCACACAGGCGTTCATAAAGTCCATTTCATTTACATTTATCTAAAATTATCATGAACCACCCAGGCAGCACACTTTGGTATAAATTACGTATTTTTTTAGGTATTACCATACGTATGAATACGGTTGATGTACTACCAAATATATTCGTGAAAATGTCCGCCTTATAAACGTCGATTACTAAGAATTTATCCACCTATAATTAAACGTTTTTACTATACGTCTATATTAGATTTATAGTTGTAGTATATTTATACGAATTCACTTTGGTATAAAATACGTTTTTTTATGTACTACAATATACGTATGGATACTGTTGATATGCTACCCAATATATACGTGAAAATGTCCGCCCTATAAACGTATATTTTTTTTATTTTTTATACGTCTAACATTAGTACTTTATCTACCTTTAATTATCCTGTTTTACTATACGTCTATATTAGATATATTTGTATGATTTTTAGTAATGTGTAAAATGCGTCTACCTGATATTGTTTTAAATGTATTTCAAACACAAATTAAATAAAGTGATCAAAACAAAATTTCTAAAAGAGGCCATGGAAAAATGTTAATATTTCCTAAATGATAGTTTGGATTTAATCCATAGCAGATGTGTATACACCAGAAATAGGCATTACTCGTGTTTCTATTTTGGTTGTAATTGGCCTAAATATTTAGAAAATTTTTTTGATCACTTGTTATATGTACAGAACAATATTTAATTAAAAAAAATAAACAATAAAATTCTAAAAAATAAATAAATACAAAAAAATAAGCACTAAAATAGTGAATAACAAACTAAACGAAACTTTTCTTTAACTAACAAAAAATATTTCTGAAAATAAAAATCTTAGCTTAACACTTTGGATGTGTTGTATCCTAGACGGGCCTTAGCTAACTTAAGCTAATCTTGCATGGCACACCTAATCGTTCGGTCGGTTAAGTCACTTGGTACACCCCATTCCTATAATCAAAATGTAACTCAATTTCAGGTGAAATATTTTCTAAAAGCTCCGAAGTTAAATATGAATTATTTTCTTGGAAATTATTATAAATAATAGTAATGTCCGAAGTCTTATTAATGTTATCTTCATTGGGAATAAAAAAAAATTGATTTGACTTTAAAGCATCCTGAACATTTTGCGCTATTTTTCTACGTAGATGACGCAGAGACAGGGTTATTTTAGACATTTTATTAAATAAAAAACAACTGACCAAAAAAAAGGAAAATAAATATGCTTGGAATAACTAGGTAACCTAAAAAATACGTATAAAAATAAAAGAAACAAAAGTAAGGTTATGTTTTGAAGTTTCTATACGCATTTAACACACTGTACGTACACCTATAAAACAGTAGTTGTTGTAAAATGCAACAATTATTAAAGGAGTAGCTAAATTAAAACATTAATAGAAACTTACCTATGCTTTTAATCAATATCGTAAAAGCCAGGACCTGCTCCCACAAACATTCCCTACACTAAACAATAATACTACACATACGCATGAGTAGAAATGAGAAAAGACCGTACCACTAGTCATCCTCCATCCGCCATCTAAAAATAGTTCCATGTGTATGGGGAATTTGTTATAAATATTACAGGTAATATAATTAAAAAAATATGGATGTAATGTAAATAAATATATCTATAAGCTTTTAATTTAAATAAACCTAAATATATACATATTATTTACTTCTGTCTACTAGTTCATCGTAAACTGGTATTATGCGTTTCAGGTGACTTATATTTAAACGTAGAATAATATAGGTATATTAACTAGTATCGACAAACAGAAGCGTTTAATTTATCTGTTAAAAAACGTTAAGTATAAAAATGGTAGATGGTAAACGTTTAAAAAATCAACCAAGACGAAATTTAAACGGGAATTATATACGAAGAAAACATATTGTAATATAATGTAAATTTATAGGATTTTATTTTAAATAAACCTAAACGTATATTTAGGACCAGGGTATATAAATAGTTCATCGCAAACTAAAAATAGTCGTATATTGTTAACTATATTTAAACGTAGAAAAATTTACAATTATATACCATAGGATGTATATAAAAAACGTATAATATATCGTTTAAAACACGGTATGTATAATAATCTTAAACTGTAAACGTATACGGAATCAACCAATACCAAAATTAAACGAGTATTACGTATAAAATACGTTAGTTATACTAATGTGTGCTACCTGGGCAGTTTTTTTAAATAAAGTTAAAATTATGTTACAATTATTTATTTAAAAAAATATATGTAATACATAATGAACATTTAAAAAGGGCATAACTTAAAAGTACTTGTACATACACTTATTTATGAAATAATGGGGCATGTTCAAAAATTTTGAAATTTTTTTTATGAATAATAGAGTTGAAAATAAAATTACATTTTTTTTATTTTTTTTTATCTATTCATTTGCCGGAGTTATGAATTTTTTTAAAATTTATGACGTCACCGGGAATAGACCAATAGGAGCTAGCGCACAACGTTGCCGGCTAGAAGGTTTACGAGAAGTGATGTACGTTCGTTTGTGTACTCTTTCTTACTTTTAGACTTCTAAAACATCGTTAAACAAATATCTTTTAAATATATAATATCAAATGTTTTTTGAAAGTATTATTTCTGTTTAAACTTTTACCATATTTAAAGTTTCATTGTTTTAAAAGTCACTTAATAATTCAGAAAATGGCAAAATGGCAGCACTGTGTATGGCATCTGTCATCATAGTGTCTCCATCAAGAATATATTTGGAATTTGATTGTTTAATTTTGTACTTTTTATAAATATTATGACTACGAAAAAGTGTTTTGTTCCAGAATGTGATAATGATTCACATTCTTCTTCAAAAATATTTATTAGTGTTCCTAGAAATTTGGAAAGAAGAAAATCAACCTTCTACTAGCGATGTTTCTCGTGAACTTTTTAATAAAAATACACCGGATTATCAAGATGTAGCAGCAATTTCTGCTAATTGTCCCCTTCAGGAAACTGAAAATGAGGCTACTATAAATTCTTAGGTGTATAACCTAAAAACCCTTCTGGAAGAAAATGCAGAATCTCCTGAAAGTTTTGAAGATACCGAATTTATTCATCATTTTGTGGAAGAACTAGTGATAAAGAAATAATGGAAAAATGTGGGTATTTAAACAAACTGGTTCCTGGATCCCATATAATGGCAGATAGGGGTTTCAGAATAATCAGCTACTTGAAAACATGGGATACACTTTAGTAAAGCCACACCTAGTGTATCACAGAATGAAAAAACTTCTCCAGAAGATGTACAATTAAGTAAAAGAATAGCATCTCTAAGAATACATGTGGAAAGAGTTATAAGAAGGGTTAGTTAATTTAACATGTTAAAACCACATTCGTGTGTGAATTTTAAGCAAGTACATTTACTTAGTAATATCTGTATAATTGCTTGTTAACTTACAAGAACCTATTTTGTAAGAGTAAATATTAATTTAATAAACTTTTTTGTTTGTTTTTTAATTTAATTTACTTAATTATCACGTTTCAGGGATTATAATGAGTTTTTAAACAGCCAATGTAATTTTTGATAAAAATTTAACTTTTCGAGCAAATCGAAGAGGAATGAGTACCTGTATATGCATAGATTTTTTTGGGACTAAAACTACCAAAACAAAGGCACCTATTTACAGCAGTTTAAAATGAAACATTTTGACAGAAACGCCTATGTCACAGTGATAAATATTAAAAACCAAGTTCAGTTGAATGTGGTAGCAAAGTCTATATAATCCAATAAATCGGGTAACTACATGTGGTGATAAATTTAAAAATATCACAATTCTTGCCACCTTTTTCAAAAAACCAGAAAGTGTGCCTTCTTATGAAAATGACAACAGTGATAAATGTGAAAAAAAAATTTCATGTTGCTATTCGTTATTACGATAGTAAAACATGTTTGCAGTTCCGTTTATTTTTTATGAAAATCTAAGTAAAAACAACCAATGTCAAAGGGTTTTAATTTTTTTTCTGTCAAACCAAATATATCACAAAATTAAAAATTGATCATAGGTCAAGTAATACCTTTATTAATAGTAGCTTTAAAAAAGGAGAAAGAATAATATTGACTTAAGTTATTATTATTAACATTGGTGATTTTTAATAAAAACTTCAATTATTGTTTACAAACAAAAATATAAAAATCTGTGAAAATTTTATTTATTAACCTTTTAATAAAAAATGAGAAAAATGAAGTAAAAAAACAATTTATTTACAAATAAAAAATATATACAAATCCTAAGAATATAAAAGTACTGATTTATTTTCCTGTAGTGGATGAAGAGGTTTCTTTAACAATCTAGCCAAGTGTACATCATTATCAATAACACTGAGTAGATGTTACAGATGGTTCCTCACTTCTTCTATGAAGCCACATGTTTACAACCTCCTGAAAAAAATAAAAGGGTTAGATATGCAGTTACAAAATAACTATATAACCAGCTACAAAATGCCATATTTTATGTAACAATACGAGCACTTTACTAGCTCTGAACGAATCCAGTAAAGAACATCTGATTTTCAAAACTTAAAAAAAACAAGCTCACCACATTTTCACATTTTTGAAATATTATAGAGCTTTTCGAAAAAAACTGCTATTTTTAAAAGTACCATTTTTGTTTAAACAGCTATGTCTCATTTTAGGCTATTGAGTATTATAAAATAAAAAATTACAGGATGCTTTGTTAGCTTCAAACGAATCCAGCAGAGCACCCCAGTTTTTTTTTAAACCACACCACATTTTTTGGCTCCTACCATATTATAAAATATTCGAAATTTGACATTTTTAAAAAAAATTCGCAATTCCTTGCTGACTTCAAAGTTTTTTTTCTGAAAACAAATATACTTACCACATTTTTATGATTTTAAAACAGCCTAAACATGTGTCATAAGTAGTTGTTTTTATATATTAAAAAACTGAAGTGTCCTGCTGACTTTGTTCCAACAAAGCACCCTGTATTATTTAAAAATAGCAATTTTTTTAGAAAAGTTTTACAATATTTCAAGAGTCTAAAAATGGGGTGTGGTTTTTAGAAAAAAGCTTTAAAAAACCGAATTGCTCTGCTGGCTTCTTTCGAAGGTTAGCAAGAAGCACCATGTATTTTTTAAAAATATAATATTTCAAGTGCATAAATATATGGTGTTGCTGTTTTTACAGAAAAAACTTTATAAAACAGAGGTGCTTTGTTGACTTCGAAGCTATCAGAGCATTTTAAGTTTTGCATAAAACGAGGAGCATAAAATTTTTGAAAAGGGTAAAAAAATAGCCTAAAAATATGGCATGTTTTAACTCAAAATTTCATAGGTGCTCTGCAGCATTCTTTGGTATCATAATTATTACTAGGTTCACTAACAAAATCTATTTCTAGATTATTTTAACACTTGCTGCGATTACAAAAAATGTCTCTTTATGTCAAAATTAAAAAAAAAATTTATAATAATAAAGGGCCTTATACACTGTTTATTATATGTGATATAAAATCAAAAAAGCATAATAAATATTACAAACCTTGAGATTCAACATATCCTAAGCATTGGGCACTAAAAATTTCATTTTTGTTAAATACAACAGCCACATCATAAGGTTTTTGCTGTACTTTATGTTTAGGTGTAATTTGTCTCCTTCTCTCTTATGGAAAAAGTAAATATCTCCATATTCTTGCTTGGCAGATCTAAAAATAAAACCTGAGATAAATATGTTTTACTATAAAGTGTATTGCTTCATATAAACTGTATCTACCTACCATTAAAACAATTTATAAATAAAGTTTTACCTTTCTATATTTTGTAAACTGAGTATTGTTAAAAAATGCAGTAATCATCTCGGTAATCATATTTTCGTTTACAATGGGAAAAATACTTGATTCAACTTTTATAAATACAGCTGATAAATTCATATTCTTCTTCCTTTATATATCCTATATCCCACAGGATAATTTACCCAGATAAATTCAGATTAATAATAAAATTAAACCAAAACAAAAAACTAAGGTTAGTTGTTAGGTGCTGTCAATTTTTAATGTCACTTAGATGTGCGTTCACTTCGACATTCTGTATGTAGGTTTGTTCGTTGGCTTGGTTTTGTATTACAAAAAAAACTTCGACACAAGTTGATTGGTCTATTCCCGATGACGTATAATTTCAAATTTTAAATTTCAATTGGGCTTAATTTAAAAACTTTTAGCTTTTTTAACGAACTGATTATTTAGAATAACTTGTATAGCGACTAACTATTACAATATAGTTTATAAAACAGCATATCTCACATGTGAACATGGCCCATTAAACATGAACCTAAATTTTAAACTGCCATATATTTGTTAAAACAGCATGTATTTCACCGCGGGTTTTGGAGTTGAATAGCTTTTTTCTTCGTCTCTTAGAAACCAAGCATTTATTTTGCTATTTGCCAATATTATACAGGGCATTTACAAAGTGTGCACCCATGTAAAATTCGCAAAATTTTAATTTGGGATTTGGGAAGTACGAGCGTGTAAAAATTGAAATTTTTTAGACCGTTGGTTACAGCTTTCTTTTGAGTAGATCCTGTATCAGTTTCATCTCAGTGCCGTGCGTGATAAATAAAAATTAGGATTTTTCAAAAATCTTTTTTTAGACAAAAACACTCTAATTTTTAAAGCTATAGTTAATGTAAGTCATTAATGTCATTAATGTAATTCAAAAGTACTCAAACTTAAATTTAAATGAGATGTAGCTACTTTTGAAAAATATTTAACCTCGACAAGTTCATCAGAATTAATTAAACCTAAAACATAGAAAAAGTTATTAAACTGTTGTTATAATACGTAAATAATTTTCGCTTACCATCAGGTGATGCACCTAGGAACCCATATTTCACATCAACAAATAACCCTGTTGGTATAACTATTTTGCCAGTTTCTTCTTAAAATTTGTTTATACCTTCGTTATGTATGCCGTACTCAATTGCTGAAGTAGTTATTCCTTGTTTGTCTGTCAAGATTTTTTTTACCAAACAATCACATGGAGTACGGGTCCTTCTTTTGGCAACTTCCCCAAAATGAGAAGCCGTTAGCAGAAATCTTTAAATATAAAATCATGTAAAAAGTAAAAACGTAATATTCATGTTAATATCTTTAGTCGGTCAATTAATTTATTAACTTCTTCTTTAAGACATTCATCACTGATGTCTACCTCAGCAATATTAAATCCATACTCCGTTGTTTCTGATGGTTTTAGTTTTTTCTAACAGTAGGCTTTTTTTTTTAATTTTGTCACGCTCCTCATTATTTATCCATTTTCTTAGTAAATGGGATGCTTCTCTATTAAAGCATTGCTTCCATATTTTTTTGTGTCAATTAACTCCATTATTGTAACGAAGAGCGCTCAAAACACACCTACTTTGGAAACCGTTCCTTTTAATGAGATTTAATCATTTTCCCATATTGAAACGACCAATAATATTTTTAAATAATTCTGCTTTGTTGGTTGTTTCGTTGGCTAAAAGAAGGTGTGCTTTTGTTAAAAGTAAATTTAATGCTGTGGCGAGCTCCTGATCATGTGAATACGAAATGTTTGTTAATATCGTTGTTAACATCGCAAATTTCTCTTCGGCAGTTAACAATGATTACCAAAAACACGTGTTACACTATTTCTTAAATCTTGTTTAAGTTGTACAACGCTTCTATCTTTATTAGTGTAAACCGCGAATTGTGCTGCATTTACCAATTTTTGTATGATATAATCTGTTAAATATGTCCTTGCCTTTAAAGATACGATTCTAGTGTTCTTCTTTATGTTGTAAAGATGTTTGCTACAATTTTTAATGCAATGATTTGTGCATTCCGACTTTGTTATCTAAAATTAAAAATACAATAACGTAAACTGGTTTAACAGGTATTAAAATGTGTACCTATCTCTACACGGAAAAATTGTTTATTATCCACCACTCAATATGAAATAGAAATATTCAAGAACCAAATCGTTTTTTTATACAACTCCTTCTAGTACCTTTCAACGTAATGGAATTAAATCAAAATATTAAAAATTTAATTTTTTGTTACTGTAATGTTCATAATTCTTTTCTCTAATGATAATGAAACTCACTTTTCTTAGAATGCAGGTAGTCAAAATTAAATTATTTTTATTTCTTAATACCTTAATCTATGAACATTATGACATTGAATAAAAATAAACAATATATACATAACTAAAAAAAAATATTAAAAACTAAAAAAACATTTTAAAGTATGGTTCCGCTTATGCATCCTTGTAACAGACGCACCTCAACTAATAACATTAAAACCGCAAAATAACCAAAATAGTTTAGATATTGTAGTCATTAAATGTTGGTTTTAGCCGCATAAATTTGTTTGGAAAATTAAACATACATAACCAAACTTTTTTCGACAGCTGCACATATGTAAAATGATGAAGTCGGTTAGCAAAAACAGTACTGGGACTGGGTTTCATTTGCCGGAGCGTGTGGGCCACTCCGGTGCTGCTGCGAATGAGTCGATCATGAAAAATATTGAAATATAGTTTTTAAAAAGGACATTTTAAGATTTATAAAGTCACAAGGACAATTTGTTTGAAAAAAGGACCGTCCTTTTTAAAAAAGGACAGGTGGCAACCCTAAACGTAGGTGAAAATCTATTACTTTTTAGAATAATTCTGAAATTAAGATTTTTAAGCATTTGTATATGAGCAGTTTGTAATTCATTCAATTTAAAATCAGGTTTGTGTTGTGTTAGCGTGCAATGCTAAAATATGTATAATTTTTAAAAGGTTCTAGAAGATAAACGTGAGTGGACTTATGTGTGCATGTTCAAATTAATTCCAAGTAAAAGAATATAGATGATTTTTTAATATAAGGGTTGAAAGAATAATTTAGAATTTTTCTAACCAATTAGCCCCTTTTTTCTATGTACAAACTTTTATTTATTCAGATCAAATTGATTTGATTTCTTTCTAATAATATTTAGGTTTCTTTAGATAAACTGTTTTTGGGTGTTATTGTATTTTAATATAAACTTATTAATGTTAATTAATTAAAGTAGTATTAAAGCCAAGGGTCGACTTAGGCTAATTAAAATTTCATTTAAGTATAGAAAATCTTATCCTTATATCAGTTGGTTACAAAAACGATCACAGAATTTATGAACCTAATAAAATCTGATAGATTTTTGAATTTTGAGTAATATGAGATTCGTGTTCTTGCAACTAGCTGTAGATTTTGTAAACTGTGAAGACATATAATTTTGTGTATCGCTACCCAACAAACATTTTGTATAGAGGAATATAAACTGTTACCCTCCAATTATTGTAATGATGGTCATTTAACTTTTACGGCCGACAGTTGAGCCGAAGTCACTTAGCCGTCATATCCAGTTAATAGGTCTTTATTTCCCCTTTATCCTCTGTAGGAATAAATATAAGGTGGCCCAACGAAAACTTGACATGGCTGTTTCGAGTATAAATATCGTGGGTTTTTAAAAACGCTCAAACAGGTCGTTGTTAGTTTTTTTTCTTATTGCAGCATCGTTACTTTAACCATCGCGCTAAATAGAGAAAGTTCCGTGGATGATACATCATTGAAAACGTAATTTGAGTAGAAAATAACTTGTTTAAGAAGCAATGGACAATCAATTAGGTCATTCATAATAGCAGGGGTTCCGGCACTTGGGACTGGGAACTTTTTACTGACCGTGGGAACCAAATTTTCCTTTGATGATACCGCCCTGCCACGCCCACGCAATTCTTATCTACTAATCGGTTTTTAATTGTTTAGTCACGTGTCGTGTACAGCAAATCGATTTTAATTGCTTTTTAATTGTTTAGTCACGTGTTTTTTACTGACCGTGGGAACCAAATTTTCCTTCGATGATACCGCCCTGCCACGCCCACGCAATTCTTATCTACTAATCGATTTTTAATTGTTTAGTCACGTGTCGTGTACAGCAAATCGATTTTTAATTGCTTTTTAATTGTTTAGTCACGTGTCATCCATCTCTCATTCTATACACGTAATATATCACAGCAATCCACCATACACCATTTTAATATAATTTTTTAAACCATTTTTTTATTAAAAAAATTTGACTACACGGGGGATCGATCCACCGACCCAGAGATTACCAGTCTGCGTCTTAGACCGCTCGGCCACGAGGACATTTAATAATCATTTACAAGATGATGTATATAATCAACGTCATTCTACGTGATGTTTTGCCATTTGCAACTACACATGCGCAATGCCAAAAGGACCTAAGCGCGTATCTTTAGCCATTCGCAAGTGCACATGCGCAATGTTAAAAGGACCTAAGCGTGTATCACGTGGTCCGATTCAAACGGGGAAAAACGTCAATATGTAAAAAAACGTCGTACAGAAAAATCATGCACAGTGACGGACCACCTATGCAGTGACAGGCCAAAAGGGCATCGAACGTATATCTTTGTTAACGCAACGCACGTAACACACGCAACGCACGTAACACACGCAACGCACGTAACACACGCAACGCACGAAACGCTTGCAACGCACGCAACGTATGCAACGCACACAACATACACAACGCACGCAACATACACAACGCACGCAACACAGGTATGCATTTACAATGATCACGTCAAAGGGCCCAAGCTTATATTTTGTTAGTCCGATTCGAACGGGGGGAAAACGGTATTCTACGTGAGACGTCTTGCCATTCACAATGCGCAGTGGCAATGTCAAAAGGGTCTAAGCGTGTATCACGTGGCCCGATTTAAACGAGGAAAACGACATTATGTAAAGAACATAACAAAATCGACGTTTTGTTACGTTTCGTTACGTTTCATTCCGTTTCAAACTCAAGTCTTTGGTAAAGGCTTTTGGTCGAGTAAACAAAATCTCTCCAAGGTAACCTGGAGGAAATAGAATACAATGTCATAAAAATTTGCAGATCTAAAATTCCTCATGATGCAAGTACACATGCGCAGTGGCAATGCCAAAAGGACCTTAACGTGTATCACGTGGTCCGATTCGAACGGGGAAAACGGTATTCTACGTGAGACATCTTGCCATTCACAATGCGCAGTGGCAATGTCAAAAGGACCTAAGCGTGTATCTTTATTGCTATTCAAACGGGACAAACAGCATTCAGCGTGAACTGAAATCTAGCAGTCATTTCCAACGAAAGAATTACCATCAAAGTCAAAAGGGCATTAACGCTTATAGTGTGTGATACGTCGTTGAAAAGGTCTTAACGTACAGAGTAAGGAAAAAATAATGAAAAAATTCCACCTACCCTCCTTCACCCCCCACATGCTTATAAAATATAAAACATGTGATACGTCGTTGAAAAGGTCTTAACGTATACAGTAAGGGAAAAATAATGAAAAAATTAAATCTCCTTTAACAGAAAAATCATGCGCAATGCATCGACGTTGCAAACTCATATCTTCGTTTACATGTACACATGCGTGTTGTAAGCGACGTAAGCGATGCAAGCGACGCAAGTGATGCAAACTACGTAAGCGATGGTCCATCAAAGATAAACGTGGTGTCCTTGGCAATCATGGTAAAAGGTGGGGGACTCCCTTTAAACGACAATCGTAATATCTGGATGTAGCATAAATTTATATACATTTCAACGGTTAGAGTACTATTCTGAGTCCATACAGCGAAAGCCATCTTAGCTATTTCAAAATATATTGTATGCCGTTCCGCTTTCGGAAAGTACCACTTTAAATATTTCTTATTCCATTTATAATATGCTCATGTTTTCGTTATTTAATGTACCGTCAATATCAGTAATGCCATTTTCACTTTTTATTTATATATCCAAAACGTTGTAAATACTCAACAACATCATCTCGAGTTGTTATGCTTTTATCAAATATCATTGCTACGATACTAAAAAGTATCAGAGTAAATACGTCTCAATTCTTAGACATCTTGTTTAATAATGAAATATGAAGCTGTTTACCCACCAATAAATAAAACAAAAGTTTTTTAAATATTATTTATTCAAGTCATTAATTACAAAAATTTTATTAGGAAGTATTCGTCATGCGATTTACAAAAATCAATGATAATATAAACAGAAATTAAGTTCTTCTAATAAAGCCGCTCGATTGGACACCAATTGTTTGTTAGTTTCAAGAATTTCATGCACTACCTCTTCACACAAATAGTATTCAACGCCATGTTTCTTTTCAACCAGTAATTTGATATCGTCATAATGTGTAATGATGCAATAATCGCCACATGCACATGAAATGGGATCATACTCGTCTGGATACGTAGGCAAATCCTCATGGAAAAATCATCATTGGAAAGTACCGAAAGATATTTTACTCGGTCTGAAATGCTGCTCCAAAATGATTGCTGGAGTAAACGATCTCGCTGGACTTATTCCACAGTAATGTTCGTAAACATATACGAGGGTGCTGCTCCAGGATTTTCGTGTTCATGGTGAAATTGTTAAAAATGACTAGTATTTAACCCTAACGGTACAGAGCCAGAAACTTTCTCTTTGGGGACTTACAAGAAAAATGTAACAAAACGTCGTGATTAAGTTAATCAATTTGTTGCAAACTACACACTGCTTATTACTTGGAAGATACAAAAAAAAAATACAAAAGTATTATAAGATTAAGGTAGAACTAGATTTACAATATAACAATTTAAGTTACTGGTTTCTTGTACGTGAAAATTTTTACTTAAAATGTACTAAAAAATGTCACCTTGTACTCTGTGTTACTGAATCTGTGGGACTCATCAGGTACCACCTCTTCGATGGTTCACATATTTTTTGATTTTTTGTATCCAAATGGTTCAGAGCTATGATCTTCGAGGAACTTTCTCTTTGTTGAGTTTGGTTGGTATCTCTTTTTAATGTTCTTCGTTACGACCTCATGTTCTGCTGTGCGCTCAATGTGTTTGGCAACTATATAAACAGGTTCATCAGGAGTAAGGACCATATCTTTGATGGAGTCAAAATTTACTGTCTTTTGTACTTCTAAGGTTAAAGATATCCCTTTAACTTTGCAACATACCTTTTCTTTTTGTTCCATAGTTGACCAAAATTTGTAGGCGTAATTTTTCGGTCCACCGGATACAAATTCGGTAATATATGAACCAAGACCTTCTTTTTCGAGTTCATCGGTCATATCACCAACAAACTCGCCTGTGGGGACGTCGTATTCCTTAGGTCGCGACACATAGATTACAGAATCTGTATCGTAATACAGCGCTCTTTTGTCCAATTTTTCAAGGGAGTCATACAATTTTAAACGAGCCTGTGCAGTAACAAAGGCTGCTATTACTACATTTACGGTAGACAAAGAGTCAGATGCCTCCTCTCGGTACTCCCAGTTTACAATCAGAGTATTACCTTCATCACCAATTGGGAGCACAGTGTTCACATATATCGAAGGATCAGACATAATTTTAAAGAATTCTGCAGTGTTATTGATAATCGATGTCTTTGGTTGGTTCTCACGTTGTCCAAATTTACCCCAAAACGAGTTGAGCATAAGTTTGGCCAATGATCTCAAGCCAGGATTATCAACAATCTTGGAAAATTCTAGGTGAATATCTTCTCTTTGCAAAAACCGTTCAATATACTGATCTTTTTCGGTGTCTGTTTTACAGTTTGCCGGCCAGCTAGACGATTCTTGCTTAATCTTAATAAATTTGTTCATCATAGTTGTAAATAATCCTGATACATTGTTACTAAACTGGATAGTTTCATATGCCCACACCTCGTATATTTCTAAAATTGTGTATCCCATTTCAACAGCTTTAAGAACTTCTTCAGTTACCCAGGTTCCGGTTAATGCTCGCTCTTCGTTGGAATGTTGACATTTCTCGTAATTGAGATTTTGTCCACATTTTCGACAAAGAACGAACATTAACTTGTCGTTCATTTTCTGAGGCAACACAGGATGAAAAAGATCACGAGGAGGAAGGATCTTGCACTTGACAAGACCCGAGATGGAGGCGAGAGGAGGACATTCTGAACCTACGTAGACTTTTGGGTGGCCGACGGGAAACTTTCCGTACTTGCAAACCCATGGATACAGAGAGCAAACGTCAACATATTTTATTTTTTCGTCTTCCAGGGCTTTGTAATACTCAACAGTATTTCCCGTACGGCCCCCGTAGAACGCATCTCTAGGATCAAGCGGTGTTTGCTTCACATATGGGTGTGTTTCTGTATAATTTTGCAACTCTTTGTTGTCAGTTAGCCGACGCTTGAAATCACACTCCCACATCTCAATAACTTCATATCCCAGAGAGCGAAGTCGTTCATTCTTAGCCAGCGTTGTGTCGTATTTACTATTTAATGTTTCGCTAGGATCTTTATGTAGGGGAGTATCTCTTTGATACGTAAAACAACGAGGACACCCGTGGTAATAGCAACCTTCAAATTCAAACACCTGTTTAGTGTCCTCACAATACCCGTCTACTTTTACTCCAGCAACTCGAACCTCTTCGCTTTTAGCAGCATGATGAATATTAACACCTCTTTGGTGTTCCTCCCAAACTAACCATTGGATAGCGACTTTAGATTGATTATCGCGCCATCTGTACCCTCTTTTGGGAATTATACCAATGGTATTTGGTTTGAGAAAGTTGCGTCGATAGACTTTGTTACAGCTCGACGCTATTGTTGTAGCTTCCATAAACGGGCATACGTTTGTTTCTTTGATTACCAAGTCTCTAAACTTGAGACATGATTGTGCTAGAATATCCACGTCAGAGATACAATAGTCCACAATCTCTTTTTGAAAATCAAAGACATAATTTTGTTCAACTTTTTCAGCATACCATTTAACTAAAGCCTCTTTGGCCTTTTCATCTTTTACATTATCTGGGTCATAATATTCGAGAGGAGGCATAGGCCCCACATAATTCTGATGAGCTACAGTGTTAAAACGGTGGGGGAAGTATCCTTTTTTCAACTCGGAGAAACCAAAGGCCTTTGGAAGTTTGGAGAGGGCCATCGGAAAGTAATTTAATGAATCAATGAAATTGACATTGCCAACGGTCATCGAAATAAGCTTTGTACCGCGCATAATTAAATCAGGAGTAATATCAGTCTTGCTGAGAATGTATTTGAAAATAAATTGATGGTCAAAACCACCACCGTTATGAGCTAAAACAGTGACATTCTTAAATTTTTTTCGAAATGTGAAAATATGATCTAAAAGATTAGAGATTACATCCTCATCACTAAAAATTTTTTGTCTGAATCCACACGACTGACAGAAAACAAGTTTGGTTTCTTGAATACAATGATGACAGCACTGATTGGAAACACAAAGGTTAGGTTCGTGAAGAAGAGATGTTCTGACTTCATCTTTGCCATTTTTCGAAACAACTTCCTGACGAGTTGTCTCTTGACGGGTTTCGAGATCATAAAAGATGAAAAGGAAATCTTTGGTGGGTGGTGAACGAGTGTCAGGCTGAATGTAGCAAAGATGATCGGCTGGACAATGTTTATTGCAGATCTTGCAAAATATCTCTCCGCAGGTATGTCTTCTGTTGGTGGGCACAACTTTAAAACAATCCTCACAATGACGTATTTGCGTACAGATACTATGTTGCAAGTGATTGTCAAAACATTTCTGTCCACGGAAAGACCTTCTACAAGAATCGCATTTTACGGCCAGCTCCTCACTGGAACAAGAAGGCGACTGTCGACATCCAGGACACGTTCCCCCGCATCTGTGCTCTTTCTTATGATCATAAGGAATATGACATTCATCACAAAAATAACTACAACAAAAAGCTGCCTTTAAAGACACAATGACATTGTAATGACCCTCATGATGAAGCAAATTCAACGGGGGTCCAACACCGTTACCCTCAAAGATAACATCACGACCCTTAGAACCATAAGTGTATACTGTTATTTTATAATCTTGTAAATGTCTTTGGAAATGCTGTAGTTCGGATATTCCAGCCCCTTCCTCGGGTATGGAGACGTCGGCGGCGGTCATTAATTCATGGGCTCTTTTCCCTTGTAATTGTCCAATATCCCGGCGAATCTTTATCGCTTCTGGATCTTTGTCTACGTAGGCTTTAGCAACAACAAGAGCGCGAGGTAGACACAAGTTATCTTTATTATTGATTGTAAGAATACCACGGCGTTTAGCACATTCTTCGTTGAAAGAATTGTACGTTCGACCGCGACCTTGTCCTTTCGGCATCTTAACTAAAGTTACCCCCAAACAAAAAGTTTCTGTATTCAACCCAGTGGAGTTGGATTGATATATTGAAGATATTTTCTCCCATACATCATCAACTGACACCTCAGCGGCGGGTTTAAAACGCATCCACCCCTGCCCTCTGGCAAAATCCTTGGAACAGAACGTGAATCCTACCATATCGGTAGATTTGACACCCTCCGTTCCTTTGAGGACAATTTGGGTGATTGCGTCTTTTACCCACCCCACAGGTTCCGTACCGTGAGGTATATCTTTAATTTTAAACTCCAACGTACGCCCTTGCAGTCTAAAACGATGGATCTTTTTTGTTGCATCCTTGACAATATTAAACTTTTGAACAGTGGACATATTTTGAAATTCAAAACTAAAAATATTGTACACAAAAAAAAATCAATAAAATTGAAAATATAAAAAGTTGAAAATTTTCTAAAAATCTCACCAAGAACTTCAGCAAACACGACTGAACACCACAACGATCTGAAATAGAATGACAAAAGTTAATAGGTATAAGGTAAACTTTTGGTCGGACGGAAGACTGAACGGTTTTAAAATGTTTTCAAAAGGCCCCTGACTTTAGCAAATTTGTGTGTTGTTCGCCATAAGAAAACATGTAAAAATGGTGCATTTTAACGCTAATCGTCAAATTGAGCACTTTTTTAGGAGACATTTTGAAATGAGAGAACTGCGATCTGTAGAAATCAATTATTTCTTCATCGTATAAAAACGAGAAAAAGTGTCAAATGCTTCTCAATTATTAATAAATTTATATCCTATACTTCCCTATTGATGTATTGTAATTAAACTATTGAGTGGTGGGGGGTATCATTAATTTTGAATGTCTATGTATGGACCACAAAAATTGTTTCTAGTTCATTCTATATTTACTTGTCGTACTGAGCAGACATGGAGAAGATTTGTGAGCGTTGTCACAAGACGTATCCTGATACAGGACGAGTACACTGTGATAAATGTTATATTACGGAAGGCAGAAATTTCGGAAAATGGATTCCATTTAACTCAAACTCATGGGACAATTACGAGGACTTTAAGAAATGGCAGTGGACATATGATCGGAAACCTGTTCAATGTGAAGAATGTGGAAAAGTAATGGGCCGAACATGCATTTATAAACACATGTATAACGTTCATAAACTTTATAATTTCAAAGTAAAGTTTTTAACAACAATAAATGAGCAGCTTTAGTCTTTGTCATCTTAGAGAAAATAAAATTGATCAATGAGAAAAACAATTCTAGACGTGTCATTGAAAGCAACGATTTTTTATTTATAGAAGCGGAAGAATCTAACATTTTTTTTTGTTAAGACAATTGAATATTTAATATAATGACATAAAATAATAATTGTATAATTTTAAAATTGTAAATTTTGGGTAATAAAACTTTCTATAATAATTAATATTTTCATTATCGAATAGAGTTATACGAGAAAAATGACATTGTAAAGGAAACGAGCCGTAGATTAACGCCGAAGATAAAAAGTAGTAAACAGTAAAATAGACAAAAACATCAAACTTTATTGCTATTGGCCCGATTTAAACGGAACAAACGACTTTATGTAGAGAATGATTAATTTTGAAGAGAAAAACCATGTGCAAAGCCCGAAGAACCTTAGTAGCGGCTATTATCGGATAGAATTAAACGGGAAAAATAACATTGTAACGGAAACGTGATGTATATTAACGCTGAAGAGAAAAATTAGGCTCAGTAGCCGTAAGGACCAAAGTATTCGGCTATTATCGATGTAATTTATATTTATAGGCATACTTCGTCATTAGTCATTGTAAGAAATCTCAATGACTTAGCAAGTTACTGAGAAGAATTTTTGCTGCAACACTCATCTGCATGTCATTCGTTGTTGAACACCGCTTATCTTTATTAGTATCGATCAGATTGTGACTAAATTTAAACGAGTAGAATTTTTTGTTACAATCGTCACCTGTGTTAAGCACCACATATCTTTGTTAGTATTGGTCAGATTTTGACTAAATTTAAACGGGTATTACGTCATTCATTGTATCTTTTCGGGGTTTTTTTGGAAATATGTCTCATATTTTCGTGAGTTTTGAAGTCGTAAGACCATATGACATGTTAATCATGAATCTGTTACTCTAATAATGTAGGATTTGCTTCAACAAAGTATATTTTTCTACGTTCAATGCTAATGTAAGTTTTAAAAACCGTTTCAGGAGACCTCTGAAGACGTCTAAATATATCTAAAATCATCTAAAGAATATATCTGAAGACATCTGAACACCTCTGAAGACCTCTGAAGAGCTCTGAAGAACGTTTCTAAATACCTCTGAAGACATCTGAAGACCGTTTCAGAAGACACCAGAAGAGCTCTGAAGAACGTTTCTAAATATCTCTGAAGACATCTGAAGACCGTTTCAGAAGACACCTAAAGCTCTGAAGAACGTTTCTAAAGTCCTCTGAAGAACGATTCAGAAGATATGTGAACACCTCTGAAGACATCTGAACACCTCCGAAGAACGATTCAGAAGATATCTGAAGACCTCTGAAGAACGTTTCTAAAGACATCTGAAGAATGTATCTAAAGACATCTGAAGAATGTATCTAAAGACATCTGAACACCTCTGTAGAACGTATCTAAAGACATCTGAACACTTCTGAAGACCTCTGAAGACATCTGAAGACCGTTTCAGAAGACACCTGAAGAGCTCTGAAGAACGTTTCTAAAGACCTCTGAACAACGTTTCAGAAGATATCTGAAGACGTCTAAAGAGGGGTCGAACACCGTAAAAGAACACGGTATAAATTAGTGTGTTACCTCAAAAATACAATATATTTTATAAAGATGTCTGAAGACCTCTCTAAAGAAGAGTCGAAGACCGTAGGTCACAGTATAAATTAGTGTGTGTTACCATAAAAATACATTAGATTTTATGAAGATGTCAGTGGATGCAGCACGTAAACGAAAAATTGTAGAACTTAGACGTGTTATTCAAAAAAGTATAACTCCCTGAAGAAAATGGAAGTTGATAGAAAAGAACTGAACTTTTTAAACAGTGTGATAGAACCATTAAAACAAATAGTTGAAGTAAACGAAGCAGAAAAAAAACTAATATCTAGAAAATTATGGCTAAAAATGTATCAATTATGATAACTGTTAAGGACTTGTTTATATAGATAATAAATGGCTAATGGGTACTAAGGAACTAGAATTTGATAAACATAATATAGTTCTAGGTGATACCAAGTTTAATGCTACTCCTGGTTTATATGAATTATTATTTTCTAAGAAACCAACAAATTTAACTCCTAAGGACCATCAACTTTACAAACAAATTTTTGGATATACCTCGCGCCCACCTTGTTTCAAGAGGGCATTTAAGGCATTAAGCTGACAAATTATAGTTTAGTTCCATCATTAGACCTCTATTTAAAAATAAGACAAAATCTAATAGTTTTAAAAATGCTGTTGAACAAAGACGAAAATTGTGAGAACAAAGGCAAAACAAGCACGAAGAAATACGAATCAATAAGCAAATGTTGAAAAATACTAGAGACGTACCTCTTGAAAGATTCTGTAAAGAAGACGGCGTTGAATATATCATAAAGATACATAATTATTTCGAGAAAACATATATGCTTTCTCCCCGTTCTAGCAGAATCCACAGTTTCCTTCATATTTAATAGTAGAATTAATATTATTAAAAAGTTTTCTAGATTTAGAAAGAACTTTTTAGGTAGAAAATAACATGTTTTCTTTTCTTCATTTCTACTGCTTTCTCCTTTTTTATTATTTAAAATTATCTAGATTTACAAAGAAAAATAAAATGTTTCCTCTCATTCCTTACAGATCCTACAGTTCTCCCCCTTTTTAATAAATACAATTGTTCAGATTTAGAAAGTAGAAAAATAAAATGTTTTCTTCCTTAACGAACCTATAGTTTTCTCCTTTTTAATAATTAAAATTGTGTAGATTTAAAAAAAAAGTAGAAAAATTAAATGTTTTCATTTTTCCATCCTACTGCTTTTTCCATTTTTATTAGTTAAATTGTTTAAATTTAAAAACTAAGTAAAAATGAAATGTTTCCTCTCCTTCCCTACAGAATCTTCTGTTTTTTCCTTTTTATTGCTAAAAATTGTCTAGATTTATAAAGAACTTTAACAATCAAATCTATGAATTTTACCCTTTCTAAAATAGCTGAGACTTTACTAAAATTAAACATAATTAGCCAGTAAAATGAAAATATACCCATCGTATTAGTCTACATATATACAACCCTACAAAGATACACTTTAATCGTTTCGATTCTCCGATTTTCATCGCGAGTTCTGTGTGCAACCATATATATCGTTGGTTAACAAACCTCTTGCTACAATTTGTTTTAAGAAGAATTCTCAACATCCAACCGTGTGCTTTTTGTAAGGGGTGAAGAAGACCTTGTATTACAAAAACACAATTCGCTGCGATCTGAAATTATGTGCAGAAAGCCTGATCGGTATTTTTAATATTAATGTAAGCTTGTTTTTTTAAAATTTCATCCATTTCATATTTATTTACGTTTACTGCTAATGATACGATTCTACTTAATGCCCACCCACTATCTTTCTCCGAAAATTCTGACAATTTATTTAAAATTTTATCTTGCACATTATCTTTAAACCACTCTGTTATTTCAGTCGATTTATCAATAACAGCATTTTTAGTATTGAAATATTTTAAATCTAAAATCTCATTATCGTTAGATTTTTTGATGAATTCGCCACAAAATGTAGTATTAGCTTTAAGTGCTTGATTTGCTTTTAAAAATTTATTAATTTTATTTTTAAAAATAACTACACAATCATCCAAAAATGAATCTAAGTCTTTATGACGTAAATTAACTATAATTCCGGTTGTAGCTCTACTTTTAAAACTAGATTCTACATTAGCCCATTTTACGCGTTGCCCCAATTTTGATTGTATGCCCATACCAATATGTCTATTCAAAATTAATTTTCTAAAATGTTTAAAATGTCCCACATTAGTTTCCAATTTACGTAGAGCACCAATAGATAAATTATATCGCCGTCTACTACGAATTGCTTTATTACATGATGTAATCTGTCTTTGTAGTCGTTTTAGCCAAACCTCAGCATCTCTAATTGTAAAATTATCGAATAAAATTTTTCTAAGTGTTTTATAGCCGACAATACCCCGTCAGATTGTTTAATAACACTAAAAGGATTCATTTTAACACTGGCAAATAAAAAATATTAAAAAAAATCGCTTACCCTTTTATCCTTAATTTTCGACAATTTCAAAAGATGCAGCTGGATGCGGTTTTCCTGTGTCAACGGTTCCTCTTAATGTGAGACTGTACTGCCTGTCTGTGAGGTGATGTAGGTATGGTTTGTAAGTTTCTACAACCCGTTGTGGTAAAAATGTTACACCGTGCTCCAGTTCAACCAAAATGCTTGGGCCAAATTTCCCTTGTATTATTTTTGACTGGATAATTTTAAATGGAGTTCCAATAGGTAGAGTATTCAATTTAATTATTGGTTTATGTTTCCTTTCTGTAATTAAAGATACCTCGTTAAGTTTTGAATAAAAAGTTCTCTCAATTTAAAAAATTTTGATTAAAAATATTTAGAAAATTATAGCAAAATATTAAAAATACGTTCAAATCGTTTACATAGAACGAAAAATTATGATTAAATTCAAAAACAAAATCTGGTATTTACAAAAAGAAATTAAAAAATATACTAAAAATCGTTTACATAGAAAGTAGAGAGTCAGTAAACTTTAAAATTGCTTCAAAAGCAAAGAGATTGAGAAAAATCTACTATTTAGAGGATAAATTATAATTAAATTTGATAGAAAACAAAAGATGATGAAAACCTAATAATAAAATATATATTTCTTACCTTAACGTCACTGTATATTAACTTTAACACGCACCAAATATTTGTTGCTGTTGTTGTGGATTGCTGCGGTGATCTGTTCTTGCTGCTACTGTTCACGGTGCTGGTGAGACGTAAACTGAGAAACGATGTGTTTTCCAGGTCTTATATCTGCGTTGTTGTGACGTCAATGAATAGTCTTTTATTCAAAAACAACTGCTATATCAGTAAACATTTCTTGTGAATGCGGTTGAGAATTTTCTTAACAGAATTATAACTTCCTGTAAATGTGGTTTTATTGTTTTGAGAACTTTCTTATCAAATTCTAACTTCCCATGTAACTGTCTGGGAAATATTTTATCAATTTTCAAGTTTCAACAAATGTGGTTTTGTTATCAGCGAGACTATATTATTTTGTTTAAAATTAAATTTTATAATGCATGATACAGGGTGGTGTCTTAATGGTTACAATCAATTTATTTTTCTTCAGCGTATTCTCTTGGTGCGCAAGTTTGACGATACCATTAAACTCCTTCGGTCTCTAATAACGCTTTACAACATATATTAGGTCAACCACGTGACCATTCAGCATGTAGCTCTAATTTTCCTGAAATTTTAATATGTAGTGTAGTTTAGTATGTTATTCAAGGAATTGACGTTAAAACATGGTGTTAGAAATATTTTTTGAGCTAGAGTGTTTGGTTAGATATCAAACTAATCTGTTTGACTTATGAATCAATAATCTGAAGTCTGTTTGTTTGTAGGTGCTTTAGATGCAAAGATACAACCTTTTTAACCTTGAAAAGACATTTGGTCGAGTAAACAAAACCTCTAGTGTATATTGGGAAGCAAATAGAATACAATGGCATCAAAATTTTTCATATTGCGTCTATAACTAAACTTCCTCCAGATCAAAATGCGATAAGAAGTTTGACGGTACCATTAAACTCCTTAGGTATCTAATAACGTTTTACAACATATATTAGGTCAACCACGTGACTATTCAGCATGTAGCTCTAATTTTCCTGAAATTTTAATATGTAGTATAGTTTAGTATGCTATTCAAGGAATTGCTGTTAAAACATGTTGTTAGAAATATTTTTTGAGTTAGAGTGTTTGGTTAGATATCAAACTAATCTGTTTGACTTATGAATCAATAATCTGAAGTTTATTTGTTTGTAGGTGTTTTAGATGCAAAGATACAACCTTTTTAACCTTGAAAAGGCTTTTGGTCGAGTAAACAAAACCTGTAATGTATATTGGGAAGCAAATAGAATACAATGGCATCAAAATTTTTCATATTGCGTCTATAACTTAACTTCCTCCAGATCAAAATGCGATAAGAAGTTTGACGGTACCATTAAACTCCTTAGGTATCTAATAACGTTTTACAACATATATTAGGTCAACCACGTGACCATTCAGCATGTAGCTCTGATTTTCCTGAAATTTTAATATGTAGTGTAGTTTAGTATGCTATTCAAGGAATTGCTGTTAAAACATGTTGTTAGAAATATTTTTTGAGTTAGAGTGTTTGGTTAGATATCAAACTAATCTGTTTGACTTATGAATCAATAATCTGAAGTTTATTTGTTTGTAGGTGTTTTAGATGCAAAGATACAACCTTTTTAACCTTGAAAAGGCTTTTGGTCGAGTAAACAAAACCTCTAGTGTATATTGGGAAGCAAATAGAATACAATGGCATCAAAATTTTTCATATTGCGTCTATAACTAAACTTCCTCCAGATCAAAATGCGATAAGAAGTTTGACGGTACCATTAAACTCCTTAGGTATCTAATAACGTTTTACAACATATATTAGGTCAACCACGTGACCATTCAGCATGTAGCTCTGATTTTCCTGAAATTTTAATATGTAGTGTAGTTTAGTATGCTATTCAAGGAATTGCTGTTAAAACATGTTGATAGAAATATTTTTTGAGTTAGAGTGTTTGGTTAGATATCAAACTAATATGTTTGACTTATGAATCAATAATCTGAAGTTTATTTGTTTGTAGGTGTTTTAGATGCAAAGATCTCAATACTGAATACTATACTTATTTTACTTTAAAAACCGGGTGTAGGATACGCCTCCTCTCAGAGATCTGGGTTGTTAACCTTGACGCTTGATACTAGCAGAAACTAAACGTCAAACGTCAAACGTTAAACGTCAAACGTGAAACGTCAAACGTCAAACGTGAAACGTCAAACGTCAAACGTCAAACGTGAAACGTCAGTCGTCAAACGTCAAACTTTTCGGTGCACATACCCCCGTTTTCCCACTTAAATCGAGTGAAGATACACGCTAAGGTCCTTATGGCATTGCGCATGATTTTTCTGTTAAAGGAGATTTAATTTTTTCATTATTTTTCCCTTACTGTATACGTTAAGACCTTTTCAACGACGTATCACATGTTTTATATTTTATAAGCATGTGGGGGGCGAAGGAGGGTAGGTGGAATTTTTTCATTATTTTTTCCTTACTCTGTACGTTAAGACCTTTTCAACGACGTATCACACACTATAAGCGTTAATGCCCTTTTGACTTTGATGGTAATTCTTTCGTTGGAAATGACTGCTAGATTTCAGTTCACGCTGAATGCTGTTTGTCCCGTTTGAATAGCAATACAGATACACGCTTAGGTCCTTTTGACATTGCCACTGCGCATTGTGAATGGCAAGATGTCTCACGTAGAATACCGTTTTCCCCGTTCGAATCGGACCACGTGATACACGTTAAGGTCCTTTTGGCATTGCCACTGCGCATGTGTACTTGCATCATGAGGAATTTTAGATCTGCAAATTTTGATGACATTGTATTCTATTTCCTCCAGGTTACCTTGGAGAGATTTTGTTTACTCGACCAAAAGCCTTTACCAAAGACTTGAGTTTGAAACGGAATGAAACGTAACGAAACGTAACAAAACGTCGATTTTGTTATGTTCTTTACATAATGTCGTTTTCCTCGTTTAAATCGGGCCACGTGATACACGCTTAGACCCTTTTGACATTGCCACTGCGCATTGTGAATGGCAAGACGTCTCACGTAGAATACCGTTTCCCCCCCCCCCCCATTCGAATCGGACTAACAAAATATAAGCTTGGGCCCTTTGACGTGATCATTGTAAATGCATACCTGTGTTGCGTGCGTTGTGTATGTTGCGTGCGTTGTGTATGTTGTGTGCGTTGCATACGTTGCGTGCGTTGCGTGCGTTGCGTGCGTTGCGTGCGTTGCAAGCGTTTCGTGCGTTGCGTGTGTTACGTGCGTTGCGTGTGTTACGTGCGTTGCGTGTGTTACGTGCGTTGCGTTAACAAAGATATACGTTCGATGCCCTTTTGGCCTGTCACTGCATAGGTGGTCCGTCACTGTGCATGATTTTTCTGTACGACGTTTTTTTACATATTGACGTTTTTCCCCGTTTGAATCGGACCACGTGATACACGCTTAGGTCCTTTTAACATTGCGCATGTGCACTAGCGAATGGCTAAAGATACGCGCTTAGGTCCTTTTGGCATTGCGCATGTGTAGTTGCAAATGGCAAAACATCACGTAGAATGACGTTGATTATATACATCATCTTGTAAATGATTATTAAATGTCCTCGTGGCCGAGCGGTCTAAGACGCAGACTGGTAATCTCTGGGTCGGTGGATCGATCCCCCGTGTAGCCAAATTTTTTTAATAAAAAAATGGTTTAAAAAATTATATTAAAATGGTGTATGGTGGATTGCTGTGATATATTACGTGTATAGAATGAGAGATGGATGACACGTGACTAAACAATTAAAAAGCAATTAAAAATCGAGTTGCTGTACACGACACGTGACTAAACAATTAAAAATCGATTAGTAGATAAGAATTGCGTGGGCGTGGCAGGGCGGTATCATCAAAGGAAAATTTGGTTCCCACGGTCAGTAAAAAACACGTGACTAAACAATTAAAAAGCAATTAAAATCGATTTGCTGTACACGACACGTGACTAAACAATTAAAAACCGATTAGTAGATAAGAATTGCGTGGGCGTGGCAGGGCGGTATCATCAAAGGAAAATTTGGTTCCCACGGTCAGTAAAAAGTTCCCAGTCCCAAGTGCCGGAACCCCTGCTCATAATTTTATAAATAATTGAAATTGACATTACAACTCTACGAGTTTCAAGTGCTTGAATGGCAAATCGGTTTCGCAAGACTTGCTCGTTAAAACCTCGAGGAGGATATCGGCGTGTATTCTATGATTGAGAAATTTTAAGAACTTTCGTTGCACACTTTCTATGCAGGTTTTTTAGGCTGCTGTTTTTGGATACCAAATTAAGGATGCATATTCAAGTTTACAACGCACTAAAGCAAAATACAAAGCCTTGAGAGAAAGATTGGTTGTGAACTTCTGACAGTTTTCATATTAAAAACCTAACAGCCAGCTTTTTGGGCTTTCGCCAGCTTATCGCCAGCGATTCGATGGCGATACGCCGAAATGAATCTCTGGCGAGTCGCTGGCGATCGACTATGCATACGGCTGTAAGTGTTTTATGTGCCGCCTTACGAATTATGTCAATATGATCGTTAAAGTCTTCAACTTTGGAATATCTGGACAAAAATTCACTGTGTTTATTGTACAATTAAAGTTTATTGGGATCACTTTTATAGTTATAGCTTTACATTTATTAATGTTAAGGAATAAATTATTGCGTCTATGCCAAACTAGTAAGTGATCTAACTGCTCCTGAAGAAATAGACAGTCACATTTTTCAGAAATTTTAAAAAAGAGCTTTAGATCATCTGCAAACAAGAGTTTTAAACAAGAAATGAAATCTGTAATCTGTAATATCGTTGATAAAGAATAAAAAAAGTAAGGGTCCAAAATTAGAACATTGGGGCACCCCTGACGTAGCGAAAAATAGGTTTGATGAGAACCCATTATAGGTTACATACTGTTTTCTTAGTGATAAATAGGAAAGAAAGAACATTTGTATTGATTTTGGAAAACCGAGCTGATTTCATTTGTTAGCAATTATATTACATGGTCAATCTTATCGAAAGCCTTTTTAAAATCAGTTAAGATAACATCTACTTGTCCACAGTCATCGAGGGTTTCATGTAAAAATTGTGAGAAGCAAGATAAATTTGTCACAGTAAATCTATTTACCATGAAACCATGCTGAGAGTCGGATATTAAGTGCCTCGTGAGTGGATAAATTTTATTAAAAATACAAATTTCAGAAACCTTTGAAAAATTATTAAGAACAGAGATGGGGCGATGACTATTTAGTAGAGATGGATTTCCTGACTTAAAAATTGGACAGACACGAGCTATTTTCCACTTTTCAGGAAAAGTGCAAGTTTTTAAAGATAAATTGAATAAATACTTGAGAAATTGCACAAATATATGTTTACAGTCTTTGATTAAAAAACTGGGTATAGCGTTATCACCCGCTGTAATTTTAGCATTTAATTTATTGATAGCATTGATTATATCCACATCAGTCAAGTTCTGTATATTAATGTTAGGGAGGCAGTTAAAATTATCGCTTAGGTTATGCTCAGAGGGAGGAGTATAAACACTGCTAAAATAATCGGCAAATCCATCCACAATACTTTCAGGACTGTCATATAGCATTTTGTCCTTCTGTAAGACTCCCGGAATCCTTGATTAATTTTTGTGTTTTGAACAAAATTCTAAAATTGTTTAGGATCATCCGTAATATAATTTTCAACTCTGGTAATATAAGTATGATATGCAATTTTAACAAGTTTTTTAATTTCTCTTTTTAGAGCTTTAAAATGATTTAAATAAAATGAATTATTAGTTCTTTTGTATTTTTTATGAAAAGTTATTTAGTTTAACTTTCTTAATTAAACTTGAATCAAACTACGGAGGGTAATCATAACTACATTTTTTGCGTAATTGAACAAATAAATTAAAAAGCGAGTTTAATGTGGAATAGAACTTAGAGCCAAATCAACATCATTAAAGGAATCTAAAAATGACTAGTTCATTGTGTCCAAAGCATTGTATAGACTTGGAAACAGATTTACTAAAATTGTAACAATTACTTGAAAATTAACGTGAATATCAGTCTTTATTGAAAAGTTTACAACAAGTGCAGGATGATTAAAATCTTCTGATACTAAGGGTTGGGTTTCTCGACATAAACGCAAGTTGCAGTCAAAGTTACACAAAACTAAATTTAGTAGTCTATTTAGAGCATTAGGTACATTATTAAACTGGCCAAAATTATATAAATAAACAAAATCGTTGAGAATTCTCTTTTACCTATCGTGAACGTTGACATTGTTAAAGAACGGTACATTGCAATCGCCAATCATAATTGTTTTCATATACAGATACGAGGTTTGAAAGCAAAGCAAATAAATCTTTAAACATGGGCGTAGTGAGATCTGGCATATAAATTACAAACATATGTTGTACAACTGTGTTTCCAAAGTTACTTTGCAACCAGTAATATCAACATTAGGCATTAAGTTAGTAACACTAGAACAGTCAATTTTTGTAATTTTAAACTGTTTTTTTATAGGCAATAAAAACCCCACCGCCTCTAACGACATTCAGAATTTCGTAACGTCTATCACAACACAAAATATTATATCATTGATCAAAGAATTCGTAACTAAATATTTCGGGGTACAGCCAGTTCTCTATCATAAAATAAAAATCGTAATCATTGGAACAAATACTTGTGTAAAACTCTTCAATCTTTGTCCTTAATCCACAAACATTTTGATAATATATGTTATAAAATTCAATGGGCAATTCTAGTTTAAATTATTTACAATTGTAGGCATTCCGTCGACATATTTGATGTTTAGATTTTCCTCACCATTTTCCAAACGTCTAACTAGTTCTTCCTTGGCAGATTTATAAAGCTTTAACTACATAGGTGTGCGGTCAGGAGCTATACCAACCTGACGATATCTACCATCCTTCAGTTTTTAGAATTCTTTAAATATTTAAATACATGTTGACTATCCGCCAGCTTAATTTTCAATGGTCTAGCCTTAGCGCCGGGAACAAATTTTCCTAGCCTAATAGGTTTTATATCGGAATCAACATTCTCAGGTAACACGTAACCTAAGATATTACGAACCACTTGATTATCAGATTCAATTTATTCCTGAGCTTTTCGTTCTTGGGATTCTGGGACATTAAACAAAAGTAAATTACGCTGCCTTTTTTGTCTTTCGTATGCTTCATTAATGATATTATTGTCATGCCTTCAATATTAGAAGGTGGAACAGTGTTTCTGGTTGATAGCGACTCCTTCAGCCCAGTTACTTCTTTAAGCGCTTAGCGCGCTGCTATCACTAAATTCAAACCCGTTTTACACCCATAAAAAATATATTTTCAAAAATAATGACAAAGAAATCAATAATTTTACTGATTTGCCCCTTTAAATTTCACTTTAATATAATGTGATCAAATACAGGGATAAACGTTAATAAATTTTAAGTTAAAGCTAAATTTAAATATTATTAGATTCATTTAAATTTTAATTGCAGAAGTAAGTATTTTTCTCACAAAACTAACAAGACATTTTATGTTTTTCCTGCTATTATTACTCTAGAGATAAATGGATCCACATTTTAAATATTTGCGGTCAAAAAATGAAAGGAGTTTTGAGCGAAATGTGTGAAGCCAATTTACAAACAAATATTGTAGAACCCGAGATAAAACCTCATCCTAGTTTTACTCATAAAGACCATGATGAAAAAAGGCGAATGATTTGTGCTCAAAAAGTTATTGTTCAATTTTTGGGTGATATTCATTATTATATTTATCAAATAATACCCAAATATGTTCAAAAACTTATATGCTATTTAGGTCAACTTGTTAATTTTTGCATAGTTCACCTATTAATGAAATTTTTATACCTTTTATTGCAAGAAAAATGTAAGAATTTAAAAAAGTTATGACTCGTGTTAATTTTTAATTTTAAGATACACACTGCGCCTTTATATTTGTTTTGTTTTAGATATTCCTGGGTATGGAGATTTTTGGAATGTGCATAAATGTGTTTCTTAATCAGGATGAGTTTCAAAGCCCACCTGTATTGAAGCTGGAAGCTTATTGTAACCGAAATAAGCATTACAACTATTCTAGATTGAAATAGATTGGAAAAGGCCTTAAAGGGACAATAAGTATAAGAATATTAGAATTAGAATGATTTGTCCTTGGATTAATAAGGGATATTTAAAACATTAACACAATTGTGTTTATAAATTAACTACTTTGACTTTTTATAAAAACTATATCCGGTTTTTTAATAATAAAAACATTGTCATGTGCTATGCTGGTTATCATATTATATTTTTATTTTTCAGTAATTTAGTGTGTGATATAGTGTTTGTTATGTTCAAAATATGAAGTTAGAAGATAATGAGACACATGTAATTCTAAATAAATTAAACTTGGTAAAAATGTGTTTTATTTTTCAACTAATTTTATTTTTCAGTTAAAACAAGTGACATTTTCCATTTTTCAACATTTAGCTACAACAAAAATTCACTAAACTTATTGTTTGTTTAGTAGTTGTAAGTAAAAGTTGTCAAATAGAAAAATGTTACTTCAAATTGCTTCAAATATCTAAATTATCAAGCCCGCCAATTTTTAAATCGCTTTAATTAGTAGTGTTCTACTTTATCGACTGAAACTGACAGGTGTAGTTCAACCGTAAGCGCTTAGCGCGCTACTGTCGAGGTCAAGCAAACTTGTTACCAACTATTTACATGTAATTCGACCCCCGTGCTGAACGTAATTCATTTATTTCGGCACTAACAACCAAACAATTGGGGCAAATGCAAACAAAGACTAATAATTTTGAGACACTAAAAATTCTCAAATATACACATGTATTTGTACACAACACCAACGCTCGCATTTACCCAGCATGGGTACATAAATTTATAGGTTATGTACCTGCCCTGATTGTTTTCCTTTTCTAAAGCTAGTAGAACGATTGTTTCTCAACGAAAGGCCAATTTGTTAGCTGATGATGGCCCGATGGCAATAGCAGTTGATTTTTGTCATGCTTTTACCCAATAGTGTTATTTATCTTTTATAAGGCCATCATCAACCAACATAATGCTGGGATTGCTGGGCCACTATCGAAAGGCCGTCGCATTTATTTTCCCTTCAATTACAGCAAAAGAACAGCAATATCTCGACAATTTATCGTTTGCTGGATACCTTCATACCAATACCACATATTAGATTTTTTTGCGAAATGAGTTAATTACTGGTTTTGAACATATTGTAGACGCTCTATTAAACGATTCTAATACTGGGAAATAAAAAAAAAATGATTTTTCAAGTTATTAATAAATTTTTAATAACTAGGTTTAGATTCTCTTACTAAGATATTCTAATAGTAAAACGTTACATTTAGTCATAGGAGGTATTGGAATAAAGGTATCTAATTTTCATGCTAAAGCCTCGATGGCAAGAAACAAATATAAATGATATATAAATTTATATAAAGTTATAGAAAAACATACTACTTTATGAATCTTATTTTCGAATAAAAATATTCTGCTGCTAAAATGACATATCTTTTAACACTTGTTTTTTGTTTCAGATTAACCATGTACTCCAGAATAAATGGAACTCAAACTAACATACTTAATAGGACAAACAGTATATGTCCGACACCAGAAGAAAAACTTTTAGAACTGGTCCTGAGCACCGACACTGATGAAATAGAGAACATCATTAACGAAACATTACTAAACTATTTGTACAATGACTACAACAAACCAATTCTTCTTATAGCGTGTATCGAAGAAAAAGTTAATGCAGCGACTGTTGAAACTCTGATTAATTCCGGAGCAAATTTACGTTACTCAGATGAAAATCAATGGGAAGCGTTACATTTTGCTGCAAAAAGAACAGACGTGTCTATTTTAACGACAGTTATCAATGGATTAAAATCTATAAATTGCAATATTAATTCTGTTTTAGCCGAAAATAGTAACGTTTTACACATTTTAATTAGATATGGTGATAGTAGTAAAGAAGAATTCGAGGAATGCGCAAAGCTTTTAATTCAAAACGGTATAGACGTAAACCACGCAGACAGCAAAGCGATGTCTCCAATTCTTTGGGCAGCTAAAAATGGGTTAAAAGATATTATTAAAATTATTTTAGAATGTAGTCCTGTACCAGTAGATCTTGATTCACATAAATCCAGAGGTCAGACCGCGAGAGATATTATTATTAACAAAAAGTTATATAACGGTATTTTACCAGAAAAAGTCGATAATAATAATCATCACAGAAATTCAGGAAGCAATGAAGAATCTACAAAAGAAATAGATGCACTTTTTAATTATATAAAATCAAATCGAGAAAATGATTTTATCAATTTCAAAAATGGAAATATCTCAAATTTAGTAGACCTCGATAATGGTAATGATACCTTATTACAATTAGCTACGGACAAAAATTGTAAGGAAATTGTACAACATTTAATAAACAATGGTGCTGATAGGCTTAAAGTAACAAACAAACACCAAAAATCTCCATTGGAAATTGCAGATGATCATGGTTTTTATGAAATTTTTAATATCCTTTTATCAAATTTTAACAGCCCAATTCCAAATACTGTTCTAATAAGTTTACTTAAATACTACGATAATACAATTTTCGAAGATACTGATAGAAGTAAATGCTTTAGTTACCTTTTGGAAAAACTAGTACACAACAGTAACCTACTAGATATAAACGAACTTGATGCATCAAAGAATTCTCCTTTACATTACGCTGTACGGTACGCTGATGCGCCAGTGATCAAGCAACTTCTTGATATAGGAGCTTCTTTGGGATCTAAAAATGTATTTAACATCATGCCTGTACAAGATTTGGAACCAGAATTATTAGAAAAACATTTAGACAGTTGCGTTCAATTTGATTTTAAAGGAAAAAAAGATAAAGAAGATTTTGAGATAACATTTAACTACCGCACTTTAATGCCTCCTCCTAAGAAACTTGACAAACCAGATCCGGAACAAGGCGCAAATGATTCGAACAACCAAGAACTTGTTCATGAAACTGAAGTTATATCTTATATGAGCACTGCACCAGAATTTAAACATCTTCTTGTGCATCCTGTAATAGTTAGTTTCTTATTTATGAAATGGCATAGAATCCGTTGGTTATTTTATACAAATTTGGCTTTCTATGTGGCGTTTTTTGTATCTTTAGTTTTATATGTATTCTCTTACTATGCTAATTTTGCTGAAGAGCTTTCAAGATTTGAAACATTTCTTAGTAATTTCTCATGGGCAGTATTATTAGTTACATTTTTATCTTAGTTTTTAGAGAATTTTTCCAGATAATAATTTTACCTCACAAGTATTTTACGAATTTCGAGAACTACGTTGAAATTATGCTTATATTATTATCTGGTTCTATATTATTTGTTAATTCTCCAACTGTTAATACTCGTAAACAGCTCTCGTCACTTTCCATATTGCTGGCAGCTTTCGAATTAGTGTTGATGGTAGGTCAACATCCTAAATTATCAACAAATGTTGTTATGTTGAAGACGGTTTCATATAACTTTTTTAAATTTCTTCTGTGGTATTCCCTCCTCATTATCGCGTTTGCTCTTAGCTTTTATATCCTCTTTACTGAAATACCGTTAAAATCGTCAGATAACAATACAAATGATGAAACCGAAGATAGTTTTTCCGACCCGGGAAATTCTGTCTTTAAAACCATCGTTATGCTTACAGGCGAATTTGAGGCAAGCGATATGAATTTCAAAAGTTTTCCCATTGTGAGTAAACTCATATTTGTACTTTTCATTTTTATGATTGCCATAATATTACTTAATCTCTTGAATGGTTTAGATGTAAGCGATACTCAGATGATTAAAAATGATGCAGAGCTACTTGGTCATATTTCCCGAGCACAGCACATTCGTTATGTTGAAATAATGTTATTAGGAAACGTAGTACCTAAAAATATCTTTAAAAAAATTAATGACATTTGTTGTTGCTTTCCGTTCGCACAAAATTGGAATTATGCTCTTTTTAAACCTCTTGCTGAAAAAGTTTGTCTATTTCCACATTTGTTCAATAATTACGAAATGACAGTGTATCCGAATAGGAACGGACAGATATTTGTACCAGTGAATAAAAAGCAAAAATGTTGTTACGGATGTTGTTATAATATTTATTTAAATCGTGAAACGATTAACAGAACAAATGAACTTGTTCAAGCTAGAAAAGAACAAAGAAAGACAGATCAAGTTTCAGAAAAAACTGAAGCTGAAATATGTCACTTGACGAGTAAAATAGAAAAATTGGAGGATCTAATTCTTTCTTTGAGAAAAGTAGTTGAAAGAAATTATAAATAAATAATTTTAATTATATGAGTTACATATTTTTTATACTAAAATGAATAAGAACTAATAGGCCAGTCAGTAAAGACATCCTATTTTGAACATTTCACATTAATTACAAAAGTTTTCAAACTTTGCAATAATAAACAGCTAGTTTAAACAATACTAAATTTAAATTTGCAACCATTTCCAAGGTGCGGATCTAATTAATTTATACTAAAATAGCGCTTTTGTTTATAACATTGAGAAAAAGTTTGCAAAGTGCTGCAAACTTGAAACAATATATATTGTATTATTTTCAACTTTATATCAGATTTGCAAAAAAATATGTAAAAGTTTTGAAAATTGGTTGCAAATGTTATTTTTCTTAAAAATCTGGTAAATTTGCAACCTCGGACAAGGTCTGGAACCTTGAAAATTTAACAAAAATCAACAATTCGCACTTTTGCATTTGCCAAAAATTTTTAAAAGTATTGTAAATTTTACAGAACGATTTAAATACCTTTCTATAAATAAATACAAATTTGTAACGCTCCAAAATTAATGCAAAGATTGTAAATTGTCCATAATCAATTGCGAAATTAATAGAAAAGTATCTAGGGGAACAAAAAATATAAGCAATATAGAATTTGCAACCTTACACTTCAAGCAAAATATTTAAATATTTTCTTGTTTTCATTTTTTATCGACTTTACAGATAATATTCATATTTACCCCATAGGGTAAATGAGATATTTGTTGGCCAGATGATAGTTATTGGTTATTGGCCACTTGAGCTTTAATAATTTTTATTAAGGATCAGTTTAAATTTATCTAAATTATAAATTATTCAATAAAATCCGGCAATATTTTATTACATCATCAACCATGCTTATACCCGCCACATTTTAGTATTTGGCTTCATTTTGAAGAATAAAGTTGTGTTTTCGCAGCAGAGTTAAATATTGTAATGTTTGTTTATTTTCAAACAACAGTTTATTTATTAATAATTTATTTAAACACCTATTTATTCTATAACACAACTATTCTAATTTATATATACTTCGAATGTCTTTAAACTGATCACTATTTATATTCACCACTGTCTATCTACTAGTTACTATTTATCTTCAATGTCCATATAACTACTGACTCTGATGGCTCATCCACCAATATTTATATACAAATTGGTGGTCTAGAATGTTCCTCCACCAAAATTACCAGAATGTACCAGCAACGTTATCACGTTATATTTAGACTAGAAATAGTATCCCGTTGACTCTGGAATGCTCGCGAAAGTGTCTCCACCATAGTCGTCACATAGGTTTGGTCTTAAGGGGTTTAATTATGTATAATAATCAAAAAAGTTGAGCCTCTAAGGCCAAATAAGACAGAGAGGGACTTGGAGGGTTAGAGCATGACTGAATAATGAAATGGCTCACATAACAATATATACGAAAATTACAGTTTTTCTTAAGAAGGTGCTGCATTATAGTAAGTTATATTTATTGTAGGTTTTATTTATATTTGGTAGTTTTGGTATATTATTGGTAATTTATTGGTAAACTTTCGTATTTTTATTTAATAATTTGTAATGTTTACATTTTTCCGCGTTTTTTTTTTGAGTTGCCAACTACTATAGCGTAGATGAGCACATTAAATATTTATTGGCCGGGTGGCCAATAATTGTAACTAATCGGAATATAGTGTTTTGTTAAAAAACAACATTTTCTATTGAAATTTATGATTTATTTCATATTTTGTTTATGATTTCTAAAAATATATTGTAAACAGTAGTTGCCGGGTGCCAATTACTATCTTATATAAGAGGCCAATATCTGTAACAGGAATAATTTATTTATAAAATATGTAACGTTTTACGGCGCAGTAATAACGTTATGACCCACCTTTCGTAGTTTTTATAGATTGGTTGAGTTTTAGCCAATTAAGTAAACAATGACTTGTAACGTGTTATAGTTGGCTACTTGTTTGGCTCATGATTTTGTAGGCGTCAATTTTTTAAACTGTTTTGTCGTAAAGAAAATTACACCATACATTAAAATATCACTTTTTCTATTCCAATAAAAAACTAATATTTTAGATTTCGTTTAAACAAAATTCAATTAGACTGTTTTTTGTAGAAATGCCGAAAGTCAATAAAGATGAAAAATATTTTGAAAGTTATACGGAACAGGATGTCCAGAAAGCTTTAGATGCAATTAAAAATGGCGTTAGTGAAATAAATGCGGCTGCAGAATTTAAAGTTGCTAGAGCAACCTTGCAGTTTCGTACAAGTGAGAAATTTAAAGAAAAAGTTACGCATGCACTAGATCCTATATTAAGTAACCAAGAGGAAATATTTTTAACCAATTAGATCCTAGAATGTCAACTAAAAGGATTTCCACTTCGAATCGAGAATGTTCAAGCTTTAGTGAAATCATTTTTAGATAAAAATCCACGAAATATCCCGTTCAGGGAAAATACACCTGGAAGAGGGTGGTTCAAATCATTTTTAAAGCGCCATCCTTCTATAACTCTAAGAACTCTAGAGGCTATAACGACGGCAAGCAGTAATGTTTCAGAGTCAGATATTAGAAATTGGTTTTCTCAAATACACTCCTGTTTAAAAAAAAGGATATGATCATATATTAAACGATCCAGAGTATGCAACGGCGACGAAATTTGCTTTCTTCTCTGTCCCAAAAATAAGAAGGTTTTAGCTGCGAAAGGATCAAAAAATGTTTACTAAACTGAACATGATTCAAAAACGAATTTAACAGTATGTTTAGTTTCTCGGCCGTCGGTGATATAAGCCCACCAATGATAATATATCCTTATAAAAGGCTTCCTGCAAACATTGTTAATTCTGCCTCTAAAAAGTATGGAATAGGTACGAGTGATACAGGGTGGATGAAAGAAGCAACATTTTATAAGTATATTGGCAACATCTTTGATAAAGATTTGATAGAAAGGGGTGTCCAGTTCCCAATAATATATTCCAATTAAATAACGAAAAAAAGCCCCTTCGAGCTTACATTTATTTGTAATTGGATGAAACAAAATGGAACTTGTGTATTTTGATGTGGTCTTTCCGAAAAAAAGAAAAAAAATGATGTAGCTGTTTTTCAATTTTTTTTAAATTAGGAAAATCCGGGTTTTCAGGAATTTTCCATGGTAAAAATGCTAATTATCTGGGCAAGTATCATTCTGATAGTAAAAATAAATGCACCAATCGAAAGAGGAGGCAAAAATAGTTCGGAATTTCATTGTACAGGTAGTTTTAATGGCGAATTTCTCCGCCCGAAGTGCTTTTACCAAAAAGTTGTTTTTTCGTTTCTTTGATCAGAATCATGAACATGAAATTTGCGATGAATTTGTGGCGAAATTATAAATGTTAGACATATGTGCCCATGAGAGAAGTTGCGTATTTTTTTGTGGGCTCTCAAATAAAATAAGTCCCGCGACGAAATCTGCCATAATTTTTCGGGAATTCGCAGGAAACCGGAAGGCGTACATTTTTTAAATTTTTTTCCCATATGATTATCTCCGGGTTTTTCGAAAACATGTAACAAAAAATATATTTGAAGAAACTAACTGCGCCATCGGAAAGAGCACAAAAAAATATACAAAATGTTAGGAAATTAATCCTAAGCTTGAGTGTAAGTTCCAACTTGGTGATAAGCTTGTTTTTTGTTCTCTGATTTTCTTCTCGGTTGATGCTCCATCCTCCTTTTTTTGGCATTGTCAATCGCGGCCCTTTTATGCCTATCCCAGGTTTTATAAATAAACTCTTTTTCGTAACGTCGAGCTACGTAATGTTTGCGACACCTCTCATGCAATATAAAACCTGGTTCTAAAGAACTGAAAAAATCATCCCCTCTCTCTTTGCTGACCATCTGCAGACCTTTCAATCATGTCGGTCTAATTGGGGTAAGTTCACCCTCTGCAAGTTTCTGATGCCATAATAAACACAGGCCAGCCATTGCAACCTGGAAACAACAAAATTATAGCACTGTGATAGAATTTTTTTAATTTAAGAACGTACTTACGCTAAAGAAGTCCGAAAAACCACGTGTACACAGAGCTTGCTGAACACGGTTATTAAAAATCTATGCCGATGAACACTATCAAGCGATTCAATTTTTAATAATATGACAGTTTCAAGTTTAAACTTGTCGGATAGCGAACGCCGAGACCATGGCTATCCTTGATACGACGTCCGGCGAATTTTGCGGTAATTCTATTTCTTGCACAAAACTCAAGTAACGTCTTATAACAAGTCAGTAAAATACAATTTAATACATTTTAGGCCTAATAAATTTAGGTATGTAAGAAATTTAAAACTGGAAATCACAAAAAATCAAATTACAGAAATGCACGAGTTTTGGATCCCGCGGAGCGCGTGTAATGGGACTTTGTCGGGAAAATTCTACAACTTAGAAGAAACATACAGACTTTAAACTTTGTATACACATTCAGAATATATGAGATTTGGGATTGCTCAATTTTCAGACCAAAAAACTGAAAATCGTCAATTTTAGGCAATTTTTTGGTCGTCGCTCAATGAACAGTGTTCAAAAAAATAGATAAAATATTTTTACAGAATTTTCCGTATTGTAATCGTATTCTAGACATAACAGAGTATTCAAAAAAAAAGTTTTGAGTCATTGGGTGCATTTTTGGCATTTTTGTGCCACTTTCGAAAAAAAATTTAGTTTTTTTTAGGGAAAAAAATTTGTTAAATTGTTTGATATCTTGGCCAGTTATAATCCGATTTGGGTAAAATTCACACACGTATAAGATTTCATATTTAAGAGTAAGCTATGTAAGTGGCATTAAAAAAATTTAAATAGTTTGGCTGTTTTAGGCAAACAATGAAATTAGGCTTGCGGTACACTTTGCCCTTCCGCCATATGCCCAATTTTGGGATTTCTCTTGCCCCCTTTTGGGAATCAATAGTCACACCCCTTAAGTTCAAAACGAATTTTTGTTTCTTCTAATATCTCAATGTTTACCAAAGTTATGAAGAATTTAGTGTTTGAACATTTAACATATTCAATTTTTCGACCTTCGCCGCCTCAAAATACTAAACAAATTTTAATCGTCCATACCGCGAGAACGGTGCATCGGATCAAAATTTCTCAAAAGACATAAAAATTAGCATTTTTCCTAAGCTTTCAAATGTCGTAATCTGCGTTTAAAAAATATTGATTTATTTGCGACATGCGCATGCGCAAAATTGAAAAATTGACAAAATCCAAAATTTCGGCACTTTCGAAAAACTGCTACACTTCGTTTTGCCTTTTTTCGAAAAGATCACCTAAAAATACATAGAATCCATTTTGTTTCATCTAATTACAATTTAATGTAAGCTCAAAAACCGGTATTTTAATTCCATTAATATTATTCGTAGATGGGCATAAAACCCATAATACATATGAAACGAGTAATTTATGTAAAAAATTAAATATAATAGTAATTGCGCTTTGTCCAAATTCTACTAGGATCTTGCAGCCTGCCGATGTTTCGACACAAGCCATTAAAGACTCTTTGGGCAAAGAGTGTGTTAAAGTTTCATAGAGAAAATCCAAGAAGTACTGTCACAAAGGAAACATTTTCTGCTATTTTAAAAGGTGTTCTAGAAAATTTAAGACCAGATGTAATAAAACAAGGATTTAAAAGTTGTATATTTCCTTGGAATGCCTCGGCTATAGATTACTCAAAATGTCTAGGTAAAAATATTAAAAAAAAAAAAAAATGTGAAGACGGCATAACTATTACATTTTCAAAATACAAAAGTATAATCGGAGAAGACAGGCTACGATTATTTGAGAATATGAATTAGGAAACTTATGAAGACGAAAACTTATTTAAACTTTACCAAATATATAAAGAATTTATGAAGACCAATAGTGAACAAGAAAATTGAATAAAAATGTGTATTCTGAAGATCTTGAGCAAGAAATCGAAGATAATTTTATTATTATTTATTATTTTATTATAGAAACTATGCCAATCATTTTAGATGATAGCAAGAATATAAATATTGTGAAAATAGCAGAAGACATGAAGGAAGATACAAATTTTAATTTAAATTTAGACAAAAATACAAATATGGAACAATTAGACCATCACTTCGACTTTGAAACCTCTACTTCTTTCGCCATAAAAAAACCATTTTATTTATAAATTCCAAATATTATCCATATCTCAAATTGGTCCGAAGTATATTAAAGGGAAGTAGAAAGCTCAAAGTTTGTCGACCACATAAATTTATTAGGTTGCAAGCGCTTTCAACCTAAAAGGTCATCATCAGGCAAACATTTTTTTGTAAGTGAGTAGGTACAATCAGCAATAATAATTTATAACAAAACGTTTTTTATAGAAATGCTAGGTGTCTTACCACTATGTGTCCACAGAAAAATAAGTATGTTGAATTAAAATGTAAAATTTAAGTAAATTGTAAAATGTAAAAATTGTAAAAAATGGCACACACTCCTCCCTCATTCGAGGTTGGAACCAGTTCTAGTTTTGAATTTCGCCTGCCTCCATCTGATGAAGGTGGTTTCGAATAAGATAAATTTTGAAGTTCCACATGTGTGCTCAAGGCACTTTTTGGAAAGGTGAAATACAGCTACTCCCCCTATCCCCAGTATAAAAGGGGTAGACGGAATCCCGCTCGTGTACACCCTTAAGCCTAAGCTTAAGGGGTATCATTAAATATTAACTTTTTTGGAAAAATTCATCCAACGTAAAGTTAAATGAGAAAATAATAATAATAATAATAATAATAAAACGTCTTTATTCAAATTTTTGAAAATTACCATAGCATGTGTGTGGCGGGGCATTGTTAACGTAGATTGCTCACGTACATTAATATTATGCATTTGATTTCTGTAAATTAACCTACGAGAGAGATATATTGGACTTCGAGTGTGTATTATTTTGTGCACCAATGATAGCAAATGATACTTATACAGATTACTGATATTTAGCCACCGAAGTTCTATAAAGCTTTGTGAAATATGATCATATTTGCGTAAACCAAATATGTATCGACAACATGTATTCTGAAATTTTTGAAGCCTTATAGATGTTATTGAATCTAGACAAGGATAAAAAATTATATGACAATAAGAAATTTTGCTAAGGATTAGAGTTTCACATAAGTATTTTTTCATATTCATTGAGAGCAAATCTTTATTAGCGTATAGAAGTTTGAGAATTAGATAACATTGAGTGGACAAACTGTTGATATGTTCAATAAATCGAAGATTCTCATCCAGTAGTAAGCCCAGACTTCTGGCTACATGTACCATAGGAATTGTCTCATCATCAAGTTTCATGGAAAAATTATTTTTAATATAAGATCGAGATTGGGCATTAGAAACTATGATTGATTTGGATTTTGATGGATTTAAATGCAGATTATGATCCAAGGAAAATGTTTTTATTCTAGCTAGGTCCTTATTAACCGCTTTACTTGCTACCTCTGCATTAATGGAATGAAATGAATGGTGTAGTTGGGTATCGTCAGCAAAAAACTGGATTTTACATGTAAGAGTTTATTCACACAAGTCTGACGTATACAGAAGAAAGAGTAAGGGACCTAGGACGGAGCCCTGTGGTACGCCTGATTTTATGGACTCAAATCCAGATGACTGATTATTTATTTGAACTTTTTGTGAGCGATTACTAAGATAAGATTTAATAAAATTAAGAGATTTGTCACTAAAACCATAGTAACTACATTTAGAGATTATTAGCAGATGGTTGAGGGTGTCAAATGCTTTACTATAGTCAAGCAACACAAGAGCTGAAGCTTGACTATCATCCAATCCAGTTATTATAGAATCAGTTAAGTGACATAGAGCTGTTGTCGTACTGTGTCCTTTCCTAAATCCTGATTGGTGTAAGGGCAATATTTTATTTGAAGTGAGAAAGCTATAAATTTGCTTATACGCAATCTTCTCTAAAACTTTAGAGAGAACCGGAAGCAAACTTATAGGCCTCAAATCGTTGAATGATAGAGGGTTATTTTTTTTAGCCACTGGTACAACAACTGCTTTTTTCCACTGATCAGGAAAATAACCTTGTTCTAAACAACAGTTAATAATATGTGTAATATACGGTAAAATGACTGGCATACATAAATTAAGCATATCCAGAGAGATGTTGTCTGCTCCACTGGCATTCGATTTAACTTCAACAAATGTTGTCAGAACAGCATCCATGTCTACAAGACTAAATGTAAAATTATTGTTATTAATATATTTATGAGTACGATAATAAGCCGTTTTTTCACTACACTGGACATTGCTGTTTTGGTAAACCGCTACAAACGCTTCATTTATCTTGAAGGGGTCTAATAACTCGTGAGGTATGTCATTGTTTTTTGAAACTTGCATATTCATTGTTTTTAAAGTTTTAAAGAATTTTGACACGTAACGTAAATATGCAGCTTTTTCATTTTTTGTAGACGCAACAGCAAAATTTCTAAGGCGTTTGTAGTGATCCCATGCTTCAGGCGTTTGAACACGCTTAAAGTTAACCAGAGCTCTGTTACGTTCTTTGTAAATATTTTTTAAATTTTCCGTTAACCAAGGAGCGCAAGGTTTGCTAACTCTAACAGTTCTGTAAGGACAGTGAATATCAAATAGCTGGGTAATAGTGTTAGAAAAGAAATCGAACTTTACTTTCTATATCTCTTACAGAGATTAGGTCATGCCAAGGAAAATTAGATAGGTCATTGTTAAAACAGTCAAAATTGATTTTTTAAAAGTTTCTAGAAGTGATAAATTTTTGTTGATTACCAGTAAGATTAAATTTTATGACGCAGTAAGCAAAGCGGTGATCAGAAAATAGGTCAGCATTTAGAGTTCCACTAGCTAAACAAAGTTTTGAATTATCAACGTAAATAGGATCTATAAGCGTTGCCGAAGTTGCTGTAATTCGTGTAGGTTCAGCTATTACTTGTGTCAATCCGTATGCTTCAAAACAATGGTTAACATTGTTATTGCTGTTAGTTAAATCTACGTTTACATCACCCATAACGAAGATATTTTTAAACTGAGGGACTATTGAAGTCAACATATCATCTAGCAAGTTAATAAAACAATGGTGGAGATTTACGACATAGTGGTAAGACACCTAGCATTTCTATAAAAAACGTTTTGTTATACCTTAAATTATTATTGCAGATTGTACCCACTCACTCAAATTTTTTGCCTGATAATGACCTTTTAGGTCGAAAGCGCTTGCAACCTAATAAATTTATGTGGTTGACAGACTTTGAGCTTTTTACTTCCCTTTAATTATTTTATTTATCCCAAAATGCCAAAGAGAAAAGGAAAGAGACAATCAGAAAAAGTATCCTTTGTATTGATTTCTTCAGTTTAGAGAAAACATCAAGAAGAAACGATCGAAAAACAGAAATCAGAAGACGAACTTAAACAAAAGGGAAAAGAAGAGAGACTTCAAAAACAAAAAAGAAAACAGACATAAAAGGAAAGCAACTAATTAATGGCAAACATCAAAAAAAAACTCAGCAAAAAAGGTTAATTCTGTTATCAACTCAAATAAAGCAAATGTTGGCGATGTTGCGAACGATGTGTTACATAATAATATTATTGATGCTGTTGCTAGGGGTGAAATGGTGTTAAAGTTCATTTCCCTCAGGCTAATTCCCAGCCACAATTCTTTAAAGTCGAGGCACAGATGGCTAATATTTTGGTCAAACTGAAAAGTTGACATTCCAACATATTCAAAACAACATTTCTAAGAATGCTGTATTAAATGGTCTTAAATAAGAATAGCATGAAGACAAGAAGTATCCTTAAGTGGCCAATGACTGTCTCAGTTACCCTATTTGATATGTATGAACTAGTACATAGAAGAGAAAACAATCAATAACGTAAATCGAGCCAAGAATAAGAAATTAACCCAATACCGTTGTAAATAGGCCATTTAGATAATACCTAAGGATTTATTTTAGGTTATATCGAACCGTCGCGTCAGCGTCGGTCAATTGCAATTTTGAAATAGAGTTTATATGTAAAAAAACGTCGCTAAGTTATAACTACCAATTAAGCTGGACGAGTGTAATTCACTGATTCGTAAAAAACAAAAAAAAACCTGAGTGGATTTAAGTGAAATATTTCGATGACTCAATCAAATACTGCCACAACTAAAATGCTATTGTTTTGAGAAATTTTCGTTTTAAAATTTTGTAAGCCTCTATTTTCATTATTTTGTTTTTGGCATAAAATTTTTATATTTTGTTTAAAAGCTATGACATTTTGCTGTTAAAATTAACAAATACGATTATAAAAGCACCTTAGCTTGAATTATTGTAAAGTTTGTAAAAAGTTTGGGAATTTTTGCAGAAAATAACCCGAACTGAGGCAGTTTTAGATACAGTTTGCAGCTGCATTTTAAATCACTTTAGGGCATCTCTAAGAATATTTTGGTTTGTGCGGTATTTAAAATAAAATCTAGATGACATTTTGCATCCATTAAACCAAAAATGTAATTTTCTTTGTTTTTTGACTTTTATGAAAACAGATAAGTTTTGTTCCCAAAGTAATGGATTCCGAGCACTGTAAGAAACTTACTTTGATTGTCCGAATGACGACATATTATCCCATAACAAATACCAAGATCCAGACTTTCCACATATCCAATTTTAAGAATCAATTAATTTAGAAGAAATTAATATTGAGATAACTAATGTTTTTGACAATCCTGGACCATCCGGTTGCAGGAAACAAAGCTCTCATAATTTAAATCATGTTTTGTTTTTGTAAATTTATTTCATTAAAACAGCAGTTTCATAATACCTTAATTTGTATATTATTTCCTTTTCATTTTATTTTTCAATTTTGTGAAAATCAAAAAATATTTCAATTTTGTTTGAAGTAGAACCAACTGTCTCAAAGTTTCAAATGATGTATTTCTTTGGTGACAAAATACCGTTTTCCATTTCTTTGTTTTATCAATAAATATTCTATATACGGAGTGGCCCAAAAGTCTGGAAACCGCCAATTATCTCGTAAATTACTAGTTCTAATTATACAAAATTTGGGGTACACCCATTTTGGGATACGTAGATTCCAGATTTATTATTTGCAATGTTGCCAGATTTTCCTTTTCTCTTATGTTATTAGTCACTTTATTTTTTCAAATTCATCACCCTGTATATTGTCATTATTGGAATCTCCTATTCAATACGAGTTTAACCATATGTAACACTTATGATTTTATGTAGTCTAGAAGGTCTTAAATAAATAAAACAAACGTGGAGAAATGTGGTAGACGCATTCTACCATCGATTAGGGTACTGTCAACTCACAAATGGAACACATTTTAAACACTGGATAACATAACCATTATGTTAAAAATGTTGCAATTTTTCTTTCCGTTTACTAAAGGTTAAAAGGTGCTTCCACATTAAGCTTTTTGACTCAAGAAATAATGATGAATATATATTTTTAATAATGTTCGTATGCTTAAATAAAACAAGATCATTTAGGAATGTTCCTTTATTTCTTTTAGAACAATAATTCTGTGTCGAATTTCTGATCGCCCATAGCTACTACGTTTTTCTACCACCTTTCGTGTGTAATTCTTGATACAAACTAAATATAACTTTGTACCGCCAATATACCGTTGAGACGTGGCATCGAGAAGGTTCCCTTTGACTTGATAGAATGTATTTCGACGCCACCGACGCGACAGCAACAAACGTTCGCGAGCACTGGCCCTTAAAATACGAATGTTACTCGGGTTGTTATTTTATCTTTTAAATCTGAACCATTTATCACGATATCTGTATTAAATATGTTAAAATACTCGATAATACACACTTATTAAAGTTACGTTAAGAAATATTTTATTAAATGCGGATTGCATGATGAGTCATTTATAAAATTATTTAAAATACATATGTCGTTGAGACATAAAAATATTTTGTTTATCTACTTTGGCCTGGTGTAACTACAAGTTATCCAGATGAAATTTTACATCAGTGGATCAAGGTCGAACTTTTTGTTAAACCTTAGGGACCGAGCAGGACCTACTTAAAATGTATCTATAGATTTTGGGTTTTAGTTAGTTGTAATAAATCCCATTTTCAAGGTCATTCATGCAATAGTTGTATGAGTTGTCATCGGTTTGCAGCACTTTTGCAATTTTTTGTCTATGATATAAACAAAAACACTATTTTACAAAAAAAAATCATGTTCTGGACTTTCGAAACAGTTGCAAATCTGATATAATGTTGAAAATAATACAGTATATATTACTTTAATTTTGCAGCACTTCTGCAATTTTTTAAAATGGTTATTATAATTTTTTGGAATTATTGATATGTTCTAGACCTTAGAAAAAGTTGCAAAATTAAATTTACAATTATTTCAATTTAATAAATATTCCAACAAAGTTTGAAAACTTTTGTAATTAATGTGAATTGATTATCTCTAATGACTAGCCTATAACTCTGTGTACATTTTAGCTCATACTGAAGAAAATTAAAAGTATGTAGTTGAAAACATTATAGTGCAATAAAATTTTGTAGTATCCGAATATTTGGAATTCGTAATATAGAATTTTTGTGATTTTTTAATACCTTTTTATTTTCCAGTAAAATTATAAATCTATTTTTAGCTATAATTTAACAAAGTGTATAGTCATTCTATGTATTTTTTTAATATAAAACATTTAAAAAAGTATCTTGCGGTATATTTGTATTTCGTAATATAGATTTTTTGTGTTTTTTAAATGCTCGAATGAAGCTTTGATCTGAACATTTGTAATTTCCCAGTAAAATTATAAAACTAGTTATAAGCTTTAATTTAATAAAGTGTATCGTCATTCTATGTATTTTTTAATATAAAATTTGTTAAAAAAACTGTTTTATTTGTGTCTATGTAGGTGTAGAGGCACACTTCAACCAAAAGTCGTTTATTACCCGAGATAATAAAATAAATAAAGAATTAACATTTTACTGAAATACCGTCAAAAACGCCAGGTAACAATACAACTGATGAAACCGAAGATAGCCTTTAAAACAGTGGTCGCCAAACTCTCAATGTGTTGAGCTACTTTGTTAATTATGGAATAAACAGCGAACTACCCACACGGAAGCCACGTAACGCAACGTAAATGAAATAATCCACAATTAATTTATCATTATTTATTTATTTATTTATTTATTTTACTATTTAACTGTTAATACATAATACATAGGTACTAATAATAAACTAATAACAAAATAACTAATATTACTAGTACGTACTTGTTCATAGCTACATTCCTACCTACCAAACGAAGGTGTTTGAAAAATAAACACAAACTTTTATCCAGCCACAACGGCATGTCACGTAAGATTTAAAAATAGTTAATAATAACAACAAAAAAGTAACGCACTATCATGAACATAAACATTGAAAAATAAAAAAGCACGTTCAATGAGAACGCTGACACTCAGACTCATCGATAATTTTTTTAATGTTTGCAGTATAATTTGATACATCCATTCGAATACAATTATCCAAATGTTCATCTGTAAGTCGATTGCGATATTTGTTCTTAATAAACTTATAACGGGATTTATTCCTTTAACTCAAGGGGGTGGCTTTAGTTGGTCACCTCCAAAATTTGATGGTGTTATTTTGGATCTGAAAAACTGTTATAAAAAAGGTTATAGTGTTATCATAGAGTGTAGTAAAGAAGCCCACTTCGGTTAGCAGTCGATACAAAAGGGGTGGGTTTTCAAAGAAGTTAGTAGAACTTAATACTGTTGAAAGTCAGGCAAATAAAAGGCAAGAGTCAATATTATGGCATTTACTAAATTTTAGGTAAATATGGCGAATTACACTGTATAAGTAAAACGGTACACAATCACCTAGAGTACTTATTAAAAGGATTAAAAATATTTATTTAGGAGACTCCAAACAATAGGATCTCAATAGAGCTTTTATTACTAATAATAACGCAGGATACTACGAGTAAATCCTTAATTTAGGAGAAAATCTCTGTATATGAAATTACTAAAGTGAAAATTTATTATTATACCCAAGTGATCACGAAGGCTTACAGCAATTTTGAGCAACAATATAACAGTTACAAAAGATTCTTACAAGTATATCTTTAAAATAAATGGTATGTTTCATTAAATTACTAGTGCCAAAAGTTTATCAAACTAAAGGTATCCTGTACCTTAATTTATAGATCCTTAGATACCTGATTTCGGCGGAAATCCATCCAGCGGTAGCGCTCCTCACTACCGATGTCGAACTGCGGATACCTCAGACAGGAATCGGGGCCATCATATCACAACTTGCAGGACGTCAACGTGGGACTTAAAAATAAAAACCAAATTCAACTGACTATATGGACATCGGCATCACCTGGGAACGTCTGGTTCAGCGGATGAAACGTGGAGATACTCCACTATGCCCCTGAGTGACACGGGCAGACTGGGTTACGGTATTCGTTGCAGTGGGGTTTGCTCGCCTTGGTCGCAAGTTTACTCCCAAATTATTTGGATCTAGGGCACCAACCCCAACACCACTCAGCAACAATTTAAAAATCCCGACTGGTTTCGGTAACGAACTTGGAGGACTTCCTCCAGGTCGTATTAAAAATTTGTTGCACGACCCTCGGTCCACAAGACCTAACGACAACGAAAAACTACCGCACTCACGGTACTTTATCAAAAGTCTGGGATACTCCCAAAAATCGAACTTGAATTGCCGGTACCACATTTTTAGGCCCGTATATAAACCAATTTTTCCGGAAGACAAAATGGCGTTGACAAGGAGGATATGACATGCATACTTTGTTAACCACACTTCCGGTGATTATAACAATTTCCCTTAAAACATTCCAAACTAAGCCCAACTTGATCCCAAAAGAATGCATACCTCATAATATTACTTTTATAATAACCATAATTAAATAGGAAGCATAATATTCCAAGAAATTCACCTCAACACAACATGACGTCATAGACAATCAAAAGTATCGATACCAAATAACAGCACACCAAATATTCCCTCATTATTTCTAGCCGACTATTCAGCCACATTTCTATCAGGAAACAGAATTGACTATTGAACTACACAAGTAGACACGACAATTTACTAAAAAGAAGAAGATTCATAACCAAAATTCGACAATCGATAATTATTAGACAGTCAGGGCTGGTATATCTAAGGGGGTCGCGACATAGGAGTCCATTTTGGACGCCATTTTTTTCGAAATAGTAGTCGCCATTGATCTGGCAACGTGGCAACTTGTAGTCGCCAGGTTTACCAATATAAAAAAAAAATCAATGTCATTTCTTAAATGACATTTCCATTATAAAATGCCCATATTTTTTAGGAAAAAATATTTCAATTTAATAAATTATTAATCTCAGATGTACATAAAATACGTCGGGAAAAGTAGATCACTTTCAATTTTGTGCTGTTTTAGTTTATTTTATTTTAAAAGGTAATTGAAGAGATGACAATTTTCTTATAGATGATGCATAACAAATTATTGCTCCCTTTTTTAGAGCTCCAGTCCCTTAAGTCTATTTATTTTAGGTCTTTAAATTGTTGGTAGGTATTATTCACTTCATTTGTATGTTTTTAGTTAATTTAAATAATTTTGTGTAATATCTTGCGATTTGTTTTCTATACATTTTAGCATGTATTTGTTGTCTACATCTTACAAAGGATGGATTTGAAATACCTTTACAACAGAGGTATTTTCCTAAAACTGGCCGAAATTTGAAACTGAATACAGTTCTTAGAGAAAATCTCCAGTAAAAAATGTCTGCATGCAGAATAACAGTAGCATAGATTAACAAAGCTGACAAAAGAGTTGGACAAACCTTTGTCTAGCTTTTTTAATATTTCAGGACAATAGTGTTAACAGCAGACTACAACAAAAACATCCAAAGTTTAGTAATCAAGCAAAATATTCTGGTATCTATATTTTTATTCAAAACTTTTGTGCTTCTACTCCAATACTAAATAGAAGCATATGCATTTTATAGTATTTGCAAGATTCGGATCAAATGTACCCACAATTTATAAAGATTATTAAACTAAAATAAAACATTTCAAATAACACCTGCTTTTATGTTAAATGTTTTTATTAAATACATAAATTAGTCTCAACCACACATTTTTTTTTGTTTTTACTTCTAGTGTAAAAGTGACTACTAATTCAGTCTTTCAAGTTTATTATTTATAGAGACCAGCTACTACAAAATATCTTATTGATGATAACTAATTTCTCTTTAATAATGGTTTTGCATTTATTAACATTTTACAGCACTTTGTTTATATGAAACCTCTATTTAACTCTTAATTAAATCACATTTAAATCAAGTAATTACATTTTCATATTCAACTTATGTATTCTTATTAGAACTTGGTCACTTTATTTTTACTTTGAATCTTTTGACTGTGGTAACAGTCCATTCACCAAACCACAAAATCACTTAAAAATGTTGAAAGAGAATGTCATAAAGGTAAAATTCCTTCTTCTGTCATGTTTTTCATGCAATTTTAGGTTGTAAACGTTTTGTCCAACACCTTTTTTACAATTTATCCCAAGCAACACTATGAAAGATTTAAATCCTAGATTTAAATCCTGGATTTACAGCATTCAGTTTTGAGATGAGTGCAATCACAATGTAGTTTAAGAGATAATTTTCACATGAACACTTATTTACCACAGCACAAACGCATGTACCTATTCATGTAACATTAAAATAAAGTGGAAACAAATTGCATAATTTGGTATATAAAAAAGTAAAAAATGTTTTTAGTTTTAATTCGACATTGGACTACGAGGAAAACAGTGGTTCATTCCACTTGTACCATATTGACATTATTATGCACGATGCTCGTTCAAACGAACGTCAGAAAAGTGTTGCCAACTTAAGCTGACTACTATTTCCCCCCTAGCCTCAGTCACCCCCTCATCCATTTACTGGGTCTATGTCGCGACCCCCTTAGATATACCAGCCCTGTTAGACAGTATCAAAACAAAAGGTACAATTTTAATGAAAACCACTGAAAAAAATGGAATAACTAGATGCGAGGAATGAAAACTTATTGAAATAACTAGAACATAGTTCTAAAATATTATGTTATACGTCTCAGTCCCACAAATATAGCAGGATCTTTATACGAAAGGTAAGACAACAAACAAAGTGCAACCAATTAAATCTAACCGAGTTGTATTCAAAGCAAAACAAACCTGTATTGAATGCATTATGTCTGTAATTAGGAATATGTTTTAAATACTATAATTATTTAAATTAACCAAAGTTTTAATCAATACAAAGCAATGTTTAGTAAGAGTTACATTCGTTATGCTAAGAATGTGTTTGAAATGCCATAATTATTTAATTATTTTAGAAATAGAACCAACAGGTTACATTCTTTATACTAAGAATATGTTTTAAATGCGATAATCATTTAATTATGTTAAAACTAAAATCAACCTGTAACAAACTTCATATTGGAAAAAGAAGATTCACACAAATAGGTTGAACTGAATAATGCTTACACTTTCAAGGCAACACTGCTTAGAATATTTGTCTTTACTTACAATAGGCCAGATACATTTGGTACTTGAGACTAACGATTTTAAGGATAATCATTTTGAAACATAATTACTTCCATTTCTGTTGCAGCGATGTCTTCGCCAAAGTTCTGCATAACACAAGTTGCAAACCGTTGGATATCAATTTCCATAAAGGGTAAAACAACAAACGGCGCTACTAAAGTCATTTCGTTGAAATCCTTAAAACGATTTTTGAAGTTATTCTTCAGGGTAGAAACTATTTTTACATGATATTTGCTGTCATAGGGTTCTAATGGATTTTGAGATATTTTTTCTGAAAGAATAGGAAAATGCTTGGCATCGCTGTTAATTAGGTTTTGTTCTCAAAACTCCAGCTTTTTGATAAATGCTTTTATATCAGAAATCATTTCCTCTAGTTCTTTGTCTCTCCCCTGAAGCTGCAAATTAAGTTCGTTTAATTTCTCTGTAATGTCCACGAGAAAACCAAAATCTCTAAGCCAGATTGAATTTTCTAGTTCCGGAGTCGGTTCATCGCGTTGTTTGAAAAATTGAACTATGCCAGATAGGACATCATTAAAACGTTTCAGCACCCGTCTTCTACTTAACCATCGGACTTCGGAGTGAAGGAGTAGGTCCCCGTATTGGCAGTCAACTTCATCGGCCAAGGTTTTGAATAATCTTCTTTGTAACGCTTGAGCTCTAATCTTGTTCACAATTTTTACCACCAGTTTCATAACGTTGTTTAGTTTCAGGAAATTTCCACATAATGCTTGCTGATGAATAATGCAGTGGTAACAGAGAAATTGCGGGAAAGTTTCATTTTTACAACATAACGCCACCAGACCCTTATCACAACTCACCATAGCTGGAGCACCATCGGTTGTCAAGCCTACCATTTTCTATATTGGAATTTTCTCGGAAAAAATAATATTTTTTAAATGAGAAAACAACTCCTGTCCAGTAGTGTGTCCTTTCAGTGGAATAAACTTCAAAAGATCTTCTTTAATCGTAAAATCATTAGTGATTTTGTCATTTATCATTAGTGGTTTTTAGAAACCATCCTACATTTGGGCATTGTCAACGACATCTGTTGATTCATCCAGTTGAAGTCAAAAATAAACACAGTTATCTAAGTTAGTTCTTAACTGTAAAAAAATATCATTGCTCATTACTTCTACACGTCTCATTACTGTATAGCAGAAATTTGCATAGATTTTATATCTGAAACTATCTCGCCTTTATTTCTAAAGTTGGCAAATAACGAATCAGCAGCTTCTAAAAACGCCTGTTTTATCATTTCCCCGTCTTCATAAGGTTTCTTTTTTTGTGCAATTATCTGGGACATACGGTACGATGCTTCAGTTGCAGCCTTATTTTTGTCGACTGTTCTTAAAAATATTGATTTTTGTCCAATTAACTGCTTTTTTAACTGTTTCAGTTTCTCCTTTCTGGCGGCAGAATGTAGTGGGAATGATTTTTCAAAATTAGAATGTACAGTTTTATGATGTCTCTCAATATTTCCTTTTTTAGCAACGGAGACCGAAGTATTACAAAACAAACACACATTTTTATCTTTAACTTCTGTAAAGAAGTATTGTTCTTCCCATTCCAAATGAAAGTGGTATGTATCTTACAACTGCTTGCCATAATATTATTTTTTGTTGTTCTCTACTAACCCAACCGCTGGACGTTGATTATGCGTCCAGTTTTAAACTAAGCGCAATGTCGCCGCGTCCTGCGTATTTATCCCGTTCAAAGCAATCCTGGTCGTTCTCGAACACTAACGCGCTGGTCCGGCTGGTCGGTTCTAGCCGATTGTAGCTTTATGGCGTCAGCGGCAGATCGCTCACCGCAACGATGCCGCTGTTTATGTTTAATATTATGACAATTAGATTTTTTCGTGGAATTTTCGGAAGCTTCTCTGATTTTTGCAGTTTGTATTTTTTAAATTAAAATCGTTGTGAGAGCTACCAGAATTGCCTCCGCGAGCTACCGGTAGCTCGCGTTCGACAGGTTGGCGACAACTGCTTTAAAATAATCGTTATGCTTACAGGCGAATTTAAAGCAAGCGACATAAATTTCAAAAGTTTTCCCATTGTGATTAAACTCAAATTTGTACTTTTTATTTTTATGATTGCCATTATATTAATCTCTTGAATGGTTTAGTTGTAAGCGATACTCAGATGATTAAAAATGATGCAGAGCTACTTGGTTATATTTCCCGAGCACAGCACATTCGTTGTATTGAAATAATATTATTAGGAAACGTAGTACCTAAAAATGTCTTTAAAAAAATCAATGACATTTGTTGTTGCTTTCCGTTCGCACAAAATTCGAATTACACTCTCTTTAAACCTCTTGCTGAAAAAGTTCGTCTATTTCCACATTTGTTCAATAATTACGAAATGACAGTGTATCCGAATAGGAACGGACAGATATTTGTACCAGTGAATAAAAAGCAAAAATGTTGTTACGGTTGTTGTTATAATATTTATTTAAATCGTGAAACGATTAACAGAACAAATGAACTTGTTCAAGCTAAAAAAGAATAAAGAAAAACAGATCAAGTTTCAGAAAAAACTGAAGCTGAAATATATCACTTGACGAGTACAATAAAAAAATTAGAGGATCTAATACTTTCTTTGAGAAAAGTAGTTGAAAGAAATTATAAATAATTATATTAATCTTAATCCTGACGCATTTAATGATTTTTTCACAAATATTTCTCTTGAAATAATTAAATCGCTTCCAAAAGTATCTAATTAAAGCCTTTTATTTTTTAAAAACTTTCATTCACCAGTTGGATCATTTTTTATATCCGGTCACACAAAATGAAGTTTGGAATACAATAAAATCTCTAAAAAACTCCAATTCTCTTGATGTTCATGAACTAAACGTTAAAATTATAAAACAAACTACTGATTTTTTGTTGGATCCTTTGATCAATCTGATAAATGTTATATTTAGTACTGGATTCTTTCCAGATTGTGTTAAATGCTCGAAAGTTATACATACCATTACATAAAAAGGGCAATAAGAATATCTTGGACAACTATCGACCAATTTCAATTTTATCTGTATTTAGCAAGTTCGTTGAAAAAATCATTAAATCATGTCTTCATAGTTATTTATAGTCAAAAAACTACTTTAGTGATACTCAATATGGTTTTTGAACCAACAAATCAACGGTTCAAGCTGTAATAGATGTTGTTCATGGAGTGGTGTCTGACCTTGACAAGGTAGTCACACAGCAGTTACTCTTTGCGACTTGTCGAAAGCTTTCGACTGCATTTTTCATGACATCTTGATTGAGAAGTTAAATTACTGCTGTGTCCGAGGAAATGCACTAAAACTTTTAGAATCTTATTTATCTGGAGCTTTCAGGCTGTTACATTTCAGAACCAAAGGTCAAATTTTAGTTCGGTTAAACGTGGAGTTTCACAGGGCTCTGTGGACCATTTATTATATATACCAACGATTTAAGTAATTATATGGGTCCTTTTAATTCTGTTCTATTTGCAGACGACACCACTTTTGTGTACTCTGCAAAAAATGAAATTGAATTGAAAAATACTGCAGAAACTATTATCGCTAAAGCTGAACATTAGTTCTTAGCTAACAATCTCATGGTAAATCAAAATAAATTTCAGGAATTGTAGTTTCCTTTGGTTACCGATTCTCAAAATTGCAATAGTACTAAGTTACTTGGAGTGTTGCAGCCGACTCCGCCCATCCAATATTCATGTTGCTATAGTTATATCACAGAAGAAAGAACAATACAGAAAAGAAAGTAATGGTCGGAACTTTGAAGCTGATGGGATAGAAATATTTGACCTTGAGTTCCACCACAGAGAAAACGTAATTATTCACAGTACACGCAAAAGAAGCTATTCACTGAACCTACACTGCGAAAACTACATTTCTCTTTTACATAATTATGTGTCATATTTTATGAAAATTTGCATGAATGCATTTGAAACTATTCTCGATTTAAGTAAATTATTTTTTGATTTGTAGCACTTCCGACAGAGGTTTAAAAAATAAAAATTATAACGTTTTAAACAATAGTTTATTTTACTCTGTCATAATGAACTATTAATATTGTGCCACAAATTTCACTAGTCATTTATGATCCATAAGTATACATCAATTGGGATAATTGTTAAAAAATCATTAGCTAAAGCGTATTTTAGGGATTTATTGAATAAAAAAAAAAGAAAAATTAAAAAACGTGTATTTATGCAATACAATCTAGTGCATGTATTTTATTAAAATGGAATTGTTTGAAAATTAAAATAATTAAAATTGTTTACAGATATTTATAGGGCAAGCCTAATTTATAATACATAGATAAGTAGCTTTATTTAAATAGCTATATCCTAATATACAACAAAAATATAGAATAATTATTTAAACGGTACTTATAAAAAATATTAAATAATGAGTAATTATTTTTCTCCTTTTTGCACCAAACAAACGTTTTCTTAACGTTGCTATCTTCAGTCGCAGTCTCTGCTTTCTTGGAGTGTTTGATGATAACAAATTACTGTGCTGGTACACAAGGTAGAGAAACAGATGGTTGACTATGCACTTGTTCAATAAATTCTACTTTTGCTGAAGTTGAGGGTAGACACAAGTTGTCTTTGCCTTCTTCGCCATGAACAACAAATTCCTATAAAAAAAAAATATCAAATTTTTATCAGATCAACTAGTGTCAAGAAGGTGCATCATTTGTCAGAATTAAATGTTTGAGTCACACTTTTTAGCCAGATGAAATTTAAAATAATTTTATAAAATGTGAATATATTTCTGTGCCTAGGAGGTAAACTGCACTGTAATTCTAGTAAACTTTTTAGTACAGCAGATTGAATGTTGTTAAATTGTTGAATTTCAACTAGATATGCATTTAGACACCCTTTTATTGTCACAATATTTATATTTTTTACTAACCTAACTAATAAAACTACTTTATTTTAATTTGCATAAGTTGTTGTATGTCGACATAGCGCAGTTTAACTCCAAGGTAGTTCTACAAATTGTATAGGTTGATGTTCTAAGATTATTAGTATTTATCATTTTATTTTTTAAACTACTAAATGTAATGTAAAAAAATAACAATACGAGTAGCAAACTTTTTGTAACATTTAACTATAAATTTTAAATTTTATTTATTTACCTTGCAAAACTATGACTCTTTTCGTAGGTTCTGAATGGGAAAATACTGTTGGGAAAGCATTTGCAAATAATCGCTTTCTTGTTCCTGACTGATAAACGAATTTATCCTGGAAGTGTAGTTCACAAATTTTGTAATTTTTACAAGTGTTCAACACCCTTTCCCAATAAGTTCTCTCTATTTGCTGCCTTAAGCCACAATTTAAGTCTGAAAAATACATACAATCATTGTACTACCATGTTATGGCAAGGTCAATTCCTATTTTACCCTCAAGGTTTCATACCTACCTACTGCCTTTTACTGTAACACTGAGGCGTGACATTTGCAGATACTGCGATTTACCTATTTAATTCTGGCCTAAGTTGATTTATAAATGTACACCAAACTCTATCTAAAGTTAGCGCTTAGTTATGTAACATTAATATCTAATTTTTGACAAAAATGTTACTTACTGCTCTTTACCTTCACACGGCAATATAAAGCGACAGTTACCGGGTGTTTTAAAAATTTCCGTGGATTTTGGAATTAGTTTAAATCAATAAAAAGTACTAGAACAATATCGAGATCAATTATGTCAGATTATTAAAATAAAAACAAAAATTACTACAATTTGTGGTTTACTAGTTTTTCTGTAGTAAACAACTGTGCTACGAAAATTAATTTAATTAATAATTTTATTACCATGTCGACTTTTAGCAAAATTCTTTCACAGGGTTTGATTTATTTTAAGCAACTTTTAGTAGCCTTAGAAAAAACATGGTTTTCCTAAATATTAGAAAATGTTTTTACAAACAAAAAAAATTGATTTTCTTGGATGAAAGATCTCCGCCGAAGATGGTAGATCGGAGTAGAGAAAAATAGAGGCGTTGACAAAAATTTCGTCCGGAAAATGTTAAACAAGTCAGGCTTTGGCCGAGCGGGTTATCATTAGTGACTTGCAAGACTCAATTTTTTGAAACTGAAGGTAAAGTAAATGTTTTATGTTGACTGTTATGATTTTTATTGTCGCAGGTTTTATATCTCGAGAATGATGTAATAAGCCTTGAAAGGTGGGGTCAGCATACACCCATCTTTAATGTTATATTTCATGTATTAAGGACGAATAATAAGCCTTGAAAGGTGGGGTCGGCATACACCCATCTTTAGTGTTATTTTTTTTTATGTCTCAAGGGCGAATAATATACCTTGTAGCATGGAGTCAGCATACTTCCATGTCTCCTTAATAAATTTTGTTTTCCAAGGTTGAAACAATACCTTATAGCATGGGGTCAGCATACTTCCATGGTCATTAAAAATAAATTTTGTTTTCCAAGGTTGAAACAATACCTTGTAGCATGGAGTCAGCATACTTCCATGATGGTTAACTGCTAAAAGTATAAAAAGCAGTTACATTTATTTAATTTGAGATTGCTAAGCTGTTGATGTATTATAGATGCAGAGGAGCCGAAATCCGATTATAGAAGTTTCGAGAACGAAACACTGGTCAGTCCGCCCGTGTTAGATTCATGCAATATTCAAGACCGAAAAATCAAAAAAGACACTTATGATTGACACGTTTGACGCTCTCTAGATTTTAATTAATAATTATTGTTAATAATTTTCTTGGTATTAATACATTTTATAAGAATTGATTAGATGTTTATTTTGGTGAATGTTTATATTTGAATAAAAGACGTATTATTTTATTAAGAAAATCCAGTGGCTTAAATAAAATATAAACTAATAATCATTAAAACAAAAACGATTAATTAAATCTTAACCCTGCTGTCCCGTTCCAATTTTCTATACACTCTGTACTGTTTGGGTCAATATGACCCATATTTTTTTTGTAGCCTATTTTTGAAATAAAATACCATTCAATCCTATAAAAAACTTTAATTACATAGTTAACTAATACAGATTTTACTTTTTTAAACTATAATATCAATTTAGTAAATTAGTTCTGTTTGCAGTTAGGACAATAATACGTAACATGTGTTTTACAAATATGTTTTTGACATTTGCAACATAAAATATTTGTCTTGTTATCATTTTTAGAGGAACAGAATATACATCTTGCACGTTTTGAAGTTGTAGCTGCGATATCCAAAGCCGGTGGATTAGAAGCTGAGGTCTAAGCCCTATGTAGACTAGCCAAACTTCTTACTTGTATTTTTTTTACAATGTCGCGTGATTCTTCTGTTCTTGGTAAATGCTGCCGAGAAGTTATAAGTGGCGTGACCAGAGATTTTCCCAATTCTTCCAGAAAAAGTCGTCTCTTAGTTAATTTATTTTCATTCCATCGAGGATTTATTGTTGTCCATAGTACAAATGCATTGTAAGCTGAAATATCTATCATATAGAAAATAATCATGGGCCATCGGTTTGTCTTTCTTTTACATGTATATGTACCAATAAGTTGATCAAGGGTGTCCACTGCCCCCTTTGTTGCATTATAGTCCATAATAATTTTTGGTTTTTCATCTTCTCGATCACTAATCGCTTTGCCATTATGTAGCGTGCTCATAGTTCACAACTGTAGTGTCTTTTATAAAATAAAAAGAACTGCTATTAACTTCCTTATTTGGCATTTGTTCCGGAAGTTCTGGTTTATTTTTCCTGACGGTACCAAGCATAGTTAAGTTTCTTTTTAGAAGAAATTGTCCCAAATTATACGACGTAAAAAAATTATCGCAAGTTAGGTTGTGTCCTTTCAAATCACTACTGAGATCACATACTACTCGCATTCCTTGATTTTTTTCCGATTTAGCACCTGCTTCCTTTCCCATATACACTTGTAATTTGAGGGCATAAAAAGTTTTACTGTCACATAAAGCCCAAATTTTTATCCCATACTTCGCTGGCTTACTGGGAATATACTGTTTGAACGGGCAACGCCCCCTGAACGCCACTAACTGTTCATCGACTGTAACATTGTAGGAAGGATTGAATAATTTTGGTAGAATCTCTACCCACTTTTCCCAGATAATCCGAATAGCTGCAAGTTTATCAGTACTCCTTCTCTCTTGCCTTGTTGTCTTATTATCAAAACGAATAACACGAGATAATTTCGTGAATACATCGAGAGACATTGTTGCTCGAAATATGTTCCGACCAGTTTCTTTATTCCAAAGGCTTTTTGTTGATTCACCATAGGATTTATAAACTTCAGCTAATATCAAGAGACCGATGTATGCCTGAAAAGTTGTGTGATCTAGGTTTTTCCATGAATCTCCAAAAACACGCTGCCCTTCCAAGTTGGTCATGTTTATAATTTCACTCTCAACTACATCAAGAAATATGTTTTCAATGAACTATTTAGATCATCAATTCGTGCGCATGCATATCGTGTAACTCCTGGAATACGTTTTATAACATTTGCTGCTGATAAGCGACCAAGTTGTTGAGGAGGTTCTAATGACCACTGTATATTATGGTCTTTTGAAAAAATTGTCTGATTACATGCAACAGGTCGCTCCACTATATCCAAATCGGCGTCAGAACTGTCTATTTCACTTTCACTACATGTATGATCTTCAAATTCTGACACGTTTTCATCACTCTCTGACATTTCTGCGAGAGCTTGCAAATCGTTTTCACTGATTGGTTTTGGATACGCCATTTCCAATATGCAAACATCGACTGGAGCACAAGCACAGAGCACAGCTTACATGTCTGCCTACCGAAGTCATTCGGCTAACGTCGTCTGGTGTCAGTGAGTTCCATAGCCGTGCGTATTTTTATTTGTTTACCAGACATAATTAGGAGCCATAAAAAAATAAATGAAAATTATTATCACGACATAGCTTACTAGGGTCATATTGACCCGAACAATATATGTGTAACAATTAATATTTTTTTAAAAACTGATCATTGAAAAAAAAAATTGTTGTAGTAAATGAGGGTCTAATAATATGCTACAAAGTCACTAAGCACCACGGGTTTTAATAAAGTTATTTTCTGTTTATTGAAATTTAATTGTTGTGTTCGGGTCAAATAGACCCAAACGGGACAGCAGGGTTAAACTATATTTAAATCCGATTTGATTCATTTAAAATTAATTAACATAGGTTACATTAAGTAGAACTTTTTGTTACAATTAGGCCCTTCTTTAGGAAATCTGTAAAATATATAGTTATAATTGTTTACGTAGGTATTAATAGTCTTATGTAAATATAACATCAAAATGTCAAATTAATTATTTTTTTAATGTTTAAAAAAGTATTTTGCTGCGTGGATGATAAATATTAACTAACAAATTAAATAGCAATCAACAGTGAAATTATTTTCCTCCTACATTTTCATTTTAATATTTAAACGGTACCTAAATATTTTATTATCAATTCGTTAAAAAATAAGTAGTGTTTTAGCATTATCAAATATTCTCCAAACGCACTGGAACAGCTTTTATTAAATATTTAGCCTTTGCACAGACATATAAGATTTTCAAGTTCAAAATTTAATGATGAAAATGTCATTATTTACAGGAATTATTTTCTTTTGTGTTCTTTATGTAAGTATATAGTCCTTAATTCATAAAGTATGGATTAAGAGCAAACCGAATATCTCGAAAATTTATATTTCATTCCGAGCCTTTATTTTTATTTCGATTTTTGTGAAATTTTTATAATAAAAAACTTGGGGTGAAGAAACTTTGAATTTTTTTTTAAATCTTCGAGTAGTATCTATTTTAAAAATGTTTAAAATACAGTTAACGCTATTCTGTAATAAATGTATGAAAGTTTGCTTCTTTTTGTTTGAATAAATATCTAGTAGTTTTTAAATGGGATGATTTTCCACCTTTTTTTTAAACGTCTCTGTAGAGTGCTGCCTTATCGTGGCACAAACTTAATGCTCTCAATATTGTCAATCAAGATACATAATACGACGTATTCCCAGTGGCACACATAAAAATACAATTTTACATTAGAAAATCCTTAAAACATTTTTGCTTTTGTGAGAGGTCTGGTTTGCTCTTAAATGGGTTCTAAAATTAAGATTGCAACGCCTTCTATACTTGACCTTTGAACTTATCAATGACAAATATTTTTAAATGTTTCCATTTGTTTTTATGTCCTTCCAAACAGTCTATTTTATATTTTGTTACAAATTGGTTTTTTTTTAGAAGACAAAAGATAATTCTAGTATATATTGTTACGCTGGTTTTTAATATCACAATTTATTTCAATTGGACTTTACAATAACACAGTTCAACTTTAACAATAACGATGCAACTGATAACATTAACATGTAACGTCTGTCATCAAACTCCCCACTGACGTCAGGTCGTCGACTTATATAGCTTGCCTTGACCTAGTAAAACCTTCTCGAACAATCTGGACGTTTCTTTGACAAGGAATGACATTTCGAGACATTTCGGGAATATTCTATCTTCTTTATTTATTCGTACCTTTACTTATAATAACCGCAGCACGCTACAGGGTGCTGCGTAACATTACTCCCGCCTCTCTAGTTATTCGCCCCGAATAACTTGATTACTGGGACCCGGTTAGAGCTAACGGGAAGGATCTGGCGGCATGGCGTTAACTTCCCAATGTGAACTACCTTGGATTTACTCATCAGGTCGTTGATCTTCCTTAAGGACGGCGTAGAGGCCTTCCCAGTTCCGTTGCGATTTCTGGCAAAATCCTCCTCAATTCTTGGGAGTGTACAGCCGTACTGGGTCACCTCTCTCAAAATGTGTCCTTGTGGCACGCCTGTCAATTCTAGCTTCTGCTTTATCGCTGTTGGCTTCCAGTCGTTCCCAAACGAATCCGTAGACATTTGTCCTGCTATTGCATACATCACATTTTTTACACCAATCCGCTACATCCCGTCGGCAATTGACTCAATAAAATCTTTCCCGAACTCGTGCCAGTGTTCTTTTAGTACCAAAATGTCCTCCCGAATGGCTACAATGAAGTTCCTCCAACACACTTCTGACGTGATTTTGGCAGTACCACTTGGTGGACTACATGTACTCCATCAGGGCTTTCCCACTTCCGGTGCAATAGGCCATCGTAAAAATACAGGGAATCCTACTGAGCCCAGTACCCTTTAATAGCTCCACTGTATTTGGCTATCTCTTGCCAAGTAACTTTATTTTTGAGCCATTCTCGAACAACTTTCAAATCATTGTCTTTATTTTGCCCCTTTCTCAGGCTTTCAAGGCTAATTTCCTCTTCATCTCCCCTCTAGTTTGATAGTGGTTGCCCGAAGGGAACTTAATCAACTGGTTCCTCCCGTTCTCCGAGCCCCTTACTATACCGACATTCTCGTTCTAAACAGAGACGCCTGGAAAGAATGTCTGCGTTGCTATGGAGACGGCTTCTACGATGCTCTAGTTCCTGATTATTTCTAGAAAGCCGGCTCTGTGTAGGTGATTGACTTTTTTGGGACGCATAGCTGCTGTGACTATTTCTTATCGGACTTCGTGACGGGCTTCGGAAGATTGATCTATGTGACTTTCCGGCCTCATTCCCTTATTTTCTATTCATAAAACGATCTCTGATTCTACAGGTTCTTTGAAGGTGCCCGATTCTTCCGCAATTGAAGCATCTTCTGTTCTTATTTTGACTATTTCGTTGCATATTTTGCAGGATATTTAATATTTGCGAGAGGGTAGGTTGAGGAATAGCATTACTATTGGCCTCCTCACTTTCCTGGGATTTAATTTCTCTTATTTTTGAGAAGATCTGAATAGGAGTTTCACCGCTTCATATTCCTGAGCTGCAATCAGTTTCTCCCTCAGCGTCTTGTGATGTCGTAGACGAAGGACTTGCTGCATTTCCACATCTTGTAGTCCATCAATGAATGCTTGTATTCCAAGTTGTTCTTGGAAATCTTTCGGCACCTGTGGATAGGCCAGATGAATCAACCTTCTTATATCAGTCTCAAATTCCTGTAGACTCTCATTATGTTTCTGACTACGAACCTTTAGCTGGCTTTGGAATACCCGTTGCAAATGCTGCTGGCCACACCTTGTCTCCAAAGCTTGGACGAGAGATGAATAACTGGGTTCCTCTTGAGGAAGTAACTGTAAAACAGTTGCTGCCTGACCTCGCAGTGACACTATTAATGAAGCCGCCATCTCTTTCTCAGTCCCAGCCATCGGCTCTAGCTGCAGCTTCAATTGGAGTCGATATAATCACCATGTTGTCTGACCGTCAAATGTGGGTGGCTTGATGGTCTTGCTATTATAGTTTTGTGAAACTGGGATTCGAATGTGGCTTGGATCAATTATGGATGAAGACTAGGTAGTAGTGTTTGCAGCTTCAATGCCGTTTACTTTTTTCTAACTCAGCCATTTCAGCTCTAATTTGCCTTTAAAACTATAGTCTAGCCTGTTCTTGTTGTTCTAAATTAACTTTTAAATTTTCTTGCTGTTTCTCTAAATTAGCTTTTCTTTTAGATATTCTTGTTGTTGCTCTAGCAGATCTATTCTAATTTTAAGCTGACTAACCTCTTGCTTGAAGGTTTCCTGGATTTGTAGCAAACCGTTCATTATTTCTACCTCTGCTTTTCTACGTCTTTCTTTTTCCTCCTCCTCTTCCTTTCTACGCCTTTCCTTTTCCTCGTTTTCTTCCCTTCTACATCTTTCCTTTTCCTCCTCTTCTTCTTTCCTACGCCTTTCCTTTTCCTCCTCTATCTTCAAAAACCATGCTGGTGGGCCTGAAGTATCCATGTCTGCTTCGTTCTCAGTGGATCTAGTATTTACCATGTTTATCCCACCGCAGTCACCAATGTTACGCTGGTTTTTGGTATCACAATTTATTTCAATTGGACTTTACAATAACTCAATTCAACTTTAATAATAACGATACAACTGATAACATTAACATGTAACGTCTGTCATCAAACTCCCCACTGACGTCAGGTCGTCGACTTATATAGCTTGCCTCGACCTTCTAAAACCTTCTCGAACAATCTGGACGTTTCTTTGACAAGGAATGACATTTCGAGACATTTCGGGAATATTCTATCTTCTTTATTTACTCGTACCTTTACTTATGATGACCGCAGCACGCTACAGGGTGCTGCGTAACAATATTATTATTTCAAGAGTTTTTAGAGTACAATTAAGGTTATATTTTTATATAGTTAGAAACTTTTTATAAATTTATTTTATTGGGTTACTTTTATTTATTTATGGTAATTTAAGATACTGTTGTTGAAGAGGCAATTTAAATAAGTCACTAAGTGAATTTAAGTCACTAAGTCATTTTTGGATATGCACTTAATTTTTAGGCATTGATGCACAAAATAATGCCTATTGTGTTTTTTACTCGTTGTAATTATACAGTGTGAAAACCAATTATTTTTGGCATTATTTAAAAAAAAATTATAAAAAAACGCTGGAACACTTCAACTAAATTGTACGTTTTCCGAACGAAAATATAAATAAAAATCGGTATTCGCGTTGCGAACAAATAATCAAAATAAAAACTACTGTTTCTAACAGAGAAATAATAATTCCACATCAAAAATACGGAAATTGCGAAATACCAGAATGTCTTGCAATAGTCAAAAATGGCGAAGCATTAACGACAATTTTAAACAATTCTACCTGTCCAATTACTTTAGACTTTTCAAAACCAATAGATGTAGAAAAATTTGATAGAGACTTAATTCAAGAATTTTGACGAAAATTTTAAACAAAATTCAGAACTGACCATTTAAATTTAGAAGAGAAATCACAGATAATGAATTTAATTAAAGAATACACAGACATATTTTATCAAGATAATCTACCCCCAACGTTCACAAATGAAATCAAACACAAAATAAATACAAAAGATGAAATTCCTGTTTATTCACGACCATACAGATATCCATTCATATATAAAGACGAGGTACAAAAACAAATAAAAAGATGTTAGACTCAAAAATAATTCACCCTAGTAATTCTCCGTGGTCATCCCTTATCTGGGTGGTACCAAAGAAAATGGATGCCTCAGGGGAAAGAAAATGGAGGATTGTAAAAGATTATAGACAGTAACACTCAAAAAAACATCGACAATAAATACTCCCTCCCAAACATCACCGACTTATTAGAAAAACTCGGAAGATGTTAATATTTTACCACTCTCGATCTGGCAAGTGGATTTCACCAGATCAAGATGAACGAAAAAGATATAGAAAAAATCGCATTCACAACTGAAAATGGTCACTGGGAGTTTCTAAGAATACCATTTGGCTTAACAGGGACACCAGCGACATTTCAACGGGTTATAGACAATATTCTCCGAGGTATACAAAACGAGCATTGCCTTGTTTTCCTAAACGATATAATAATTTTCCCAACGTCATTGCAGGAGCATATTGAAGGCTTAAAAAATGTTTTTCGGCGTCTTCAAAATTCAGCTAGACAAGTCCAAATTTTTAAGGAAAGAAGTGGCCTACTTAGGTCACATTGTGACTCCAGAGGGCGTCAAACCGAACCCCTATAAAATAAAAGAGATCGAAAAATATCCAATACCTTCTACAACGAAACAAATTAAGGGTTTTCTAAAGAAACTGCTATATTCAAAAATTAATAAAGATTTGTTAAAAGAAAAACAAAACCGTATCGAAAAAATTAATAAAACCCGTGATGATCCTAACATTTTTCAGCAAAACCAAAAAACATATGTTAAAAAGCATATAAGGCAGAAACAAGCCAACAAATTCAATAAATCTACTAAAATAAAAAAGGTTAATATCGATAATAAAACTGTCTCTATAGATTCAAAAAACAAAATTCACATGGATAATCTCAAACGACCTTTACAAAAAACTTCCCTAACTAAAACAGCTATATCGTTTTCAAAGTTAAAAGTTATACATCCTAGTATAATAAGGACTGAAGATATTTACAACGAATTAGAAGCACTAAAAAATTAGAGATAGGTAAATTATGTATAGAAATAAATCGACACAATATTCTAATTTTTGAAAAATTAATTAAAATTTATAGCTTAAATTTTAAGAATAGAATTACTTATATAAGTACTACAAATACCATAATAGCATTTTAGATTACTATCATTAATATTTAATATATCGTACCAATTGGAGCGCAAGGTCAATTACAAGCAATAATTCCAAAAAATACATTTTTATTAAAAAACGATAAGCACGTATTTATGAGCATGCTCTGTTCTAAACTATATCGAACAAAACAGTATTTTTGCGAGAATGTTGAACCACAATTTATCAAGAAAGAAAATCAAAAACAAAAACACCGCTTGCCACCAAACACGAATCGAAATTACGGAACCATACTTCGAACGATTAGAAGATACGAATCAATGAATTTGCGCCTTCCTTTTAAAGAAACAATCTCTCTGTGACAACCAACAAGAAGCTATAGAAGTTATTGGCACCTACCTTATCAATATTCCAATTAATGGTTCAATAAATATGCATTAAAAGAAAATTGTCAACAGAAACAATAGCGAAATTATTGGTCAACCTATCTTCTTTCCTGAACTGCAATTTAACACTAACTATTTCAGAAACCAATGCTCAAATAAAACTTCAAGAAATTAACCTAAATGAACTGCAGGATATTAAATCAAAATTTTTTTGAGAACAATCCAGATCCAATATTCCGTATAATTCGTTCCACGACGAGCATCTGGACAATAGTTAGTTATTGTCACCTGATCCTACTTGGGGGAACTCTAACTTTCAAAAAAACTTCGTACCATCTACACACAAAAGAAGCAAGAACAACCAATACACTTCAACACAATGTTCAACTTCTTCGTTAACCCTCGAAGTTGAATTTCCGAAGGGAGATTTACGTCAACGTTCCTTATGTGAATTGAAGAGTCAACGACTATTTTTCTTAGAAACTGTTATCGCGTATCTTATTTCATTATTCTGGTTTACAACATTTTTATGTAAATTATTTACTTGTTAATTAGATCTCTTGGTATGTTAGATGAAATAAAACTTGTAAAATTTTAAAATATTTTTTTAAAAAACGAATTTTGAGATCCGAAAATATTTGTCAGGTATTACTTAACTTGCTTTATTAATTTAGTAAAATATAATATTCATTTTTCGATGGATATTATTAGTAAACGTAAGAAAGTTTGTTCGTTAATTCACTGAATTTTTATTTTTTATTAATAATAGTGTGTTACCCATAACTTCTTACAAATATTAAAAATATTACTACGCTTTAAATATTGTTAGTTAGTCAAAGACATATTTATCTACAGAAAGTATCAACGTATTTGGGTGAATTTCAGAAATAAATAAAACCTGACACCTCATGGATCATGGTGTTAGAAATATTTTTTGTCCAGAAGAAGTGAAAACTACCTAGATAAAGACAACTATTAAACAAAATCGTTAAATTTGTTATCTGTTACTTGTAAAATTGTTGGTGTGTTGACATTTTACATTAATATATTTAAATTCCCAATTGAAAACTTTCGCTTGATTAATAATAAAATATTTAAATAAAACTCATCGAATTGAAATATTAATGAATATCAAACGGAAGTTGCAAACCTATTTAATCAGAAATATCATCAATTGCCTACTATTTTACACGCTACTATGTCTAAAATCCATGCACGATTCATAGAATTTGGACACGTCAAACCATTTAAAAGAAAACCGCACTTCGTATAAGAAGATGGATGTGGATGGTGGATGGTGGATATTTACTTTTCCTACGACCACTGAGGAAAGTGACACATATCACACTATACCGGGTGTTCAAATTAAAGTGTTACAGTTAAATACCGCCGAAAATATGCATTTCAAACAAAAGTTTTATAGTTTTTTGGGGGAAACATTTTGGACAACTTCATTTTTTTATGGCCATATCGAGGTGGACTTTGTAATTCAAATTTGAATCCCATTTTTTTACATATTCTTAAAGTACATAAAAAAATAAGAAACTTTTGATGAAAATATTTTTTTTATTGGACTTTTACTTTTTGAGTAACAGCTAGGAGAAAAAAAAGTTGACCATATTATGGTTAGCTATAAAAAACGATTTTAGCCAAAATTTTTTCCGTTCAAAACTATAAAACTTTCGTCTAAAATGTTTTTTTTTTATAAAAGGCGGTATATAGCTGTAACACTTTAATTTGAACACCCGGTATATTTTTATGGCAAGTGCCCTATATCACACGCGTATGAATAAGAATTTACTTTCCACCCGTGTACGAATATGCTACTTTCCACAGCAGCTGTCACAAAATGTCAAACACATAATTTCTATTTTGATCTATTTAATGTCCATATTAATACAATCGATATGATTGTTAAATTATTGTAAATTAGATTCTAGATATTTATCTTTAACAATTATTATTAAAATAATTTTAAAATAACTAAGATATGTTTGCTTTTTATTCTGGTTAAACACATAACCGATTAGATCATTCAATTGATACAAGGCCTATTAACTCAGATGGTTAAAGTGTCAAACTTATCAACTTTGCCATTTGAGATCTGGCGAGCGACCGCGTTCAAATCCTGGCAGGGTAGTAGTAAAGTAGTAAAACCCTCGGGGGTGGAACACCAAATCAACTCGTCAGTCCACGTCTGATAGTACCAGTCTGTTAACTGCACATTAAAACTGTACACTTAAACCCATTAAAATACGAGAAATACAAATAACCAAGCATGCTCAGGGTAAAGTGTCCCTCTCCAGTTTACAAAAAATAATTTACCCACCCAGTTTAATATTTAAATCAAAACCAGCTCTTATCTATCTGACATTCCTTCATAAAAAATGAGCAGCACGTAGATGAACTCACTATCTTTTTTCTTCGTCCTCACTGATATAAAAGCTTGCTTTCTCTCGGCTCAGCTTTACCAGTCGGCAAATACCAAAAAATGGCGAAGGACAGAAAAACTACTTAAATAAAAATCAAATCTACCTTAAAACACCAACAATATACACAAATGCATCGTCCATATATATAAGGCCAGGAGAATAATCCATACACTCGTAGGTTAGAATAAAATAAAATTTCCAGATTTCCTGAAACTGAATAACATTTCTTCCTAAGTGTCGACCCGTAATCAGCCCTGTATAGTTGGCAACAGCAAGTAACTAAAACTTAGCCATCAACCAGAAGAACTTCACAATCGAAACTTCTGGAACAAACAATTTTCACCACGCAAGCTCCATTCTTAACGTCACTACCAACAGGAAATGTGGTGGCCGTATCCCAAAATCATCATGGCCTTGAAAATGAGAAAAAGTTGCAGCAGTGGGGTTCTCACTTAGACTAGATGATTCTCATCTTTCAATTCGGCACGTGTTGAGAACGTATATCTTCGTTCGAAAAATGCTATTCTTATGTAATGTCTCTCACTCTATTCAACACGTAACGTCGTGTTGAGTTCGCATATAAGAATCCCTGTCCTGAATTCAATACACGTATACTAGGCGAGTTCGGATAGTCAGGGGCTGGAGCGGGACAAATTTTAGGGTGCTTTTAAATGACATTTAAGCGTGTTAAACTGTCACTAATCGGACTAAACCGAACGCTAAAAGGGTCGTTTGGAGTTAAAAATGTTAAAGGAGTTAAAGGAACGTGGCAAACCGAACGCAATGACTGTCGTCGATCGTCAGAACCAAAACCGAACCCGCCTTAATTATGAGAGCGTCGACACTTGACTTTCCAAACTTCAAGTCAGTTGAGACCAGCTTTTTATGTCAAAACCATTTTTTCATCAACATAAATTATAATTTAATTGAATTACGAATTTACAATACTATATACGAGTATTACAATACAAGAGGTTAAACAATTAAACACACAAAAGATAAATAAAGGCCCACTAAAACTATCTTAATTACACATGATATATTTTTAGAACAATTGTCTAGAGATTCTATGATCTGTGTAAAATAAAGTTTTCATCACTCTGAAACGATGGGGTATGGCGACACCACACCCACAGCAAAAAACAAAATTGAACAAAAAGATATACGCACGTCAGCTCCCCTTATTGACGAAGACGAGCCTAAATTAAGCTAAAACCTTGGGTCATTTAAGACGTTCGTGGATTAATAACACGACTTTCAAAGTAAATAATTAAATCATACTGTGGAACTTGGGTCATATACATTTTTAAAAACAAACTAAAGAAAATAAAAATAAACTCACTCCTTTGACGGAATTTGAGAGGTTACAATGTTGGCGAGAATTGAGAAGTTTAAATGCATCCCCAAGCTCACAGGCACCCTATCAACAAATACATTAAACAACGAGTCATAAACTCGTAATTTCCGATTAGTGTCACTATAGTGAAACCCGAAGAATTTCCATTGACAGCCGTAAGCTGGAAAAGCAAGAACTATTCCAGGTACTCTAGGACAGAACTATTGTTTCAAGTTACATCAAGACCACTACCAGAACAATCAAACTTTATACAAAAATAAACGAAATAGCTAAAATCTGTGTGCCACCAGGACAGGGCTCCTATCGATAGCCGTAAGCTGGAAACCAGAGAACCAACATAGGCACTCTAGGAGAGCACCTAGTCTCAAATGACACAAAACATTCACAATTACAAGGTATGTATTACACTAACATTTCAATTTAATAAAACTCAGAAAAATACCACTAAACTATACAGAGTGTTTCGAAAAACAAAGTAAATTGATAAAATCAGAAGACGAAAATCAGATCGTAACATCAATTACTTTGTGGCAACTATTGGACCTAAACGAGGACTGCGTTTACGGGGAGTTTAGAAGGTAACATTGGTAATGTTGGCCAATTTAGTTTAAAAGTTAATGTGTCCAG